>JAUUDZ010024682.1:0-11178 GCA_032361705.1 Panulirus versicolor | reverse complement strand
CAAAACAAAGAGGATAGTCAGTAAAGATATGTAATGATCATGAACGATGATGGTGGTTTTCTTTTAGATCTGGCGCTTTAAATTTTTTCATGTTCTTTATGACTCATGTATCATTATGAACATAAGAAGCAAGAAATGTATTATGTTTGGGAATATTCAAGCCATCTTGCTGGTGTCAGACCATAAACACTTGATTTGAATTTTACTTTTCTTTTCCTTGCTTTCAGATGTTGTTTTTAAGAAATGTTAATGCTAAGATATGGAAACTTTATGATTTTGCCTTGCAAAAGCTATTGAAAATGTACCACCTGTCATTTTCAAATTTTTTACAGGTCACATTCCTTAGGAATACAGCTGGATATTTATTCTGTGGCGTAGAAAAAAAGAATTTGTGTACCGCTGGCATTCAAAGTTTCTTTGTTTATTCATTTCCATCCATCCACCTCACATATACTAAAACAGTACTTTTCTTTGTTCTTTCTAGGTAGCTTCCTTCTTAGCTTCTTGTCTTGGTGTCAGGTCACTCTGGTATTTTATTTCGTGAAGAGCTGTACACATTCAGTGTTGTCCAACTCATGAAGAAACTTGAAACCTGCAATTGGATCACCCCTCTCAGTTTTTTTCCTCCATTGTGGACAGATTTAATAGCTCAAAGCCTCATATTGTGGCTCAACCTTCTAAATTTAGGTACCATCTTATTAGATATTCTCTGGCTCTCATGTGATCAGTAACATCATGTTACTAGAAATTTTCTTATATAATATAGCTAAGAAAACATATTTTCACAATTATGTATAATGTGGGATGTAAGTATTTCCAATCTTTTTCATGTAGTTGAAATCTCTCATCATTAGATTTAAATCATCTCAGAAATATGTGTAGGGCTATTTTTTACACTGACCTGATTGTGCCCTCAGTATTTTATGAAAATAATTGCTCTAGCCCATTCTATATATCTATCTGTATCTCTGATGCCTGTTCCATTTGGAGCTTCCTCAAAGAGGTGGCCATGGCAACAGAGTCTCCATAACTAAAGAACTTCAGTGCCACTTCTTAGCCTTTAGTACCTCACCCTAAACAGGCCACTGGCAGATGGCAAGTCTAGCACAGTGTTTTCAGAGACTCCTACCTAATGTTCCTAATGACCTCTATCTAATGCTCCTACCTACTGCTTCTTCCTAATGTTTTTACTATATAATCCTGCCTTAATGTTCCTACCTACTTGTATCTACTGCTCCTACCTTTTTGCCAAAAGTTAGGGCTAGAGCATAGGGCTGTAGCTATGTCATACTGTATGGCTAAACGAATTAGTGATTGTCTCTGGGACTCTAACAATGGTGATACTGATATGGTGGATGTTGAACATGGTTTTTATTTTAAAAAGAAAGTAATCTTGAAAGAACAGTGGAATATCTTAGAACAAGTACTTGCAAGGCATACATATAGATGGCTCAGGTCATTGTGCAGTGAATAGGAAAACTGTATGAAATTGTGAATGATGTTTATATCTTGAATTAAACAATGAATAAGTGATATATCTGAAAATCTTATAGATAAGCTACAATGGTGTGTAGAGAATTATGTAATCATTATGTATGATTCATAGGATATTATGTTAAAGAGAGCTTCCAAAAGTGTGAAGTGTTATTATTGTTAAACAAAAGTAAATATGTGTGTGTGTGTGTGTGGTCACTTGGCACAGAGATGATGACATGATCTGTCATGTCATCAGTAATAATGCAGGTAGCGTATCATCTGTGAGCATGCAAATCTTTAAATGTTTATACTGCACCAAATAAGGTAAGTTTGCTTGAATATTTATTCTTATCTTTTTTAGATATTTCCTATTGGTTAGTGACAAAAATATTGTTTGAATATTTAGATAAAGCCTCGTAATGTGCAACCCTGAATTCTAAAGTTTTCATGGCTTAAAGGTTAAACCTCTTTGAGGGAATGTAAATTTTCGTAGCTGATATGCAGTTTTCTTGTTATTTTTTTCATTACTTAGTGTATGAATGGACCATCCACTGGTGTATCTTGAAGTGGAAGCTGTCCCTAATGAAGAGGGCCAGTTCCTCACCACTTTTGTCTTAAACTGTTCTCATCTTTTCTGTAATTTTCATCTCATCATCTCCAACAATATCAGAATCAGTCTTCCAATTCAGTCTTTAACCTTTAGATAGATAGGTCTGAGAAGTCCCTCTCCATATTCAAAAAAAGGAATCATTTATGAAATGATACACAGAACATAATATGATTACCTTTGTGGTGGTCTGATACAGTGTTCACTCTGTGAAAGGGAGAAGGGGGTGTTGCTGATAAGCCTGAAGTGAACCTTCCTCACCTCAGGATTAAAGGGTGGACATGGAGGCCTACTTTGTTTATTTTCTTAGACTGATATCGCACTTTACAGTTACTTCTAACAGAGGCAGGGTATAGGTGGTGAATAGCATGGATATAAGTGTGTATATTACAATAAGCACACTAAATGAATCATTGATACTTATGACTGCAGAGAGACCTCTTACAATGGACAAGATACATTCTTGTGGAATGTCTGATGAACAAAAAAATCCATTGAAAGGGGTTGTTGTAACATGGTGTTTATAGAGGTGCATTCCTGATGGTGTCAATTCTTACATGAGTGAATTCCGTAGAATAGCCTCCTTGGGTAACAGTAATGGCTCTGCAGGTGTTATCATGATGTTTTATTGACAAAGCAGAGACATTGTTGATATAAGTACCACTTGGGACCGAATTTAATTGACACTTACAAGTTTGTCAGAGCTCGCTAGGTTGCTGGTCTCTACTTCCAAGTTCTGACAATGCCACCTACATTTTCCTAGCCTGCTTTTCATCATCTCCAGCAGCTTATTCCTTGCATGGAAAACATCCTTGCAACTATAGATGTGAACTGGCTGGTTCATTTTGACCTCTCATTGTCATAAGGTATCAATTTAATGATAGAGGAAGCTAATCCAATTGACTGACCACAATGTGCGTGATGCATGCCTGTCTCATCCCTGTGTATCACTTGCATCTTTGGGTCTACATTAATCACTTTCCTGGGTACTTTGGATGATTCTTTTATAGCTGCCTTTGCAGATAGTTTTTCAGACATGATGGGTGTCAGATGTAGATAGATAGATTGATGGGTAGGAAATATCCTCCAAAAACAAATAGGAGATAGATGAAAAGAGAATGACTGAGACTGTACTGACATGAATTATGATGGGCTTCACACAATTGGCAAATGTAAACAAAGAGGGTGGTGGACATACATGTTAGTTCTTTTTCATCTACAGTTGATGGACATTTTTTAATGACTGCTTTATGTATTTAGTAAATGAATTTTTTTCATGTCTGTTACCTGAAAATGTTACGTGAGGCTCCTTTAAAAGAGGTTCCTCTGTATTTACATTATATACGGCATGATCATGGGTTTTAGTATTTGTTCAGAGTGTGGCAATCTCAAGCAATCACCACACCCTTTACACCATGTACTGACTGATTTTCTTTGTTGCCCTCTGTTCATGTTGTGTATGCACATGAAACTGTCCAATTTTTACTTTCTTGTTCATAGCAGTTTTGGAAAGTGTGATATTTTCATTGCGGTTGCATATGCCTTTGACCCTAGTGTGAGTGAGTTACTGTATCATACTTTCCCTTATTTGTAGCATCAGTGCAACTGAATTGTCTCGGTGATATTTTCTTTCCAGTTTTCACCAGGAACATGTTATTAAATTTCAAAATAGAAACCTCATCCAAATGGAAGGACAATTTAAAAAAAAAAATTTGATTGATATGCATTCACGTTACAGTGATCCTTTCTGCATGTCAGATTTGTCTCCTAAAAACGTTCTGTACGTGGTCCAACACTGCATCTGGTTTCAGTAATTTTGCCTGTGTTTTGTGGTGCCCTTTCCCATTGTCTGACATTTTTCCTGTGTGAACGTTAGCCAACGTTGTAACATCTCACTTGTCCTGTCAACATAATGCCTAAATGTGTCTGCTTTTTGTAACTGATAGCCCACATTGCTGACCACATCCTTTAAACTTTGCCATGTTTTTTATTCATCCTAACTGTGCCACTTGCCCCAGTGTTATTTTCCATCAGATATTTACATGTTAGTAGCATACAAGTTGTATATGTGCAGTACCAATATGTGTCCTTTGTCCAAGTAATTTTCATCAATTTCTTGGGTATTGTTGGCTGCAGTGCCATTATACAGTATCCTATCTGATATTAATCATGTCTTGGTCAAACAGAATGAACATATTCAACTCACATCATTGGCATTTACATGGTATATATTAAGGTAGGAGAGAGATCCATGTGTGTTGTAGAAGGCTGCTAAAGGGAGTGGGAGTGGGGTCTGGGAACCCTCCCCTCCTTGTATTCTAGTTTTAAAAAAGAGGAAATAGAAGAAGGGGCCAAGCAGGGAGTGCTTATCCTCCTCGAAGGCTTAGATTGAGTGTCTGAATGTGTTTGGATGTAAACAAGATTAGAAGAGAGGAGAAATAGGTAGTATGTTTGAGGAAAGAAACCTGGATGTTCTGGCCCTGAGTGAAATGAAACTCAAGGGTAAAGTGGAAAAATGGTTTGGAAATATCTTGGGAGTAGTCAGGAGTTGGTGAATTGACAAGAGCAATGGGAGGATAGTCACTACTCCTGAAGCAGGAGTTGTAAGAGTGTGTGATAGAGTGTAGGGGAGTAAATTCTAGATTGATGTAAGTAAAACTAGAGTATGGAAAGTAATTTCTAGATTGTTGTGAACAAAACTGAAAGTGGAGAATGAGGAATGGCTGATTATTGGTGCTTATGCACATGGCCATGAGAAGAAAGATCATAAAAGGCAGGTGTTTTGGGAACAGCTGAGTGAGTAGGTCAGCAGTTTTGGTTCACAAGACTGAGTATGAGTAGGAGAGATGATTAATGGGCATTATTATATTATGTATTAATTGATAAGCATGTGAAATAGAGACTTTTGGATGTAAATGTGTTGAGAGGGGCAGCTGATGGGATATTAATTCACCATCTTGTGGAGGCAAGGGTGAAGATTTGTAGAGGTTTTTTAGAAAGAAAGGAGACAGTGTTGGCAAGAAGAGAGCAGTGAGAGTAAGTGAGCAAGGAAAGGAGACTTTTGTGAAGAATTACTTGAAAAGATTGAGCATAGAATGGAAAAAAATGAGAACAGATCAAGTGATGGGAGTGGGTAAAAAAATGGCAGGTACTTAGGGAAGCTGTGATGGCATATGGGAGAAATGCATGTGGCATGCAAAGGGTGGGAGGTGGGCAGAGTAGAAAGGGCAGTGAATGGTGGGATGAAGAAGTAAAGTTTTTACTGAAAGAAAAGAGAGAGACATTTGGAAGGTACTTACAAGGAAGGAGTGCAAACGACTGGGGGAAATACAAGAGAAAGCGGCAGTTTAAGAAGGTGCAAGGGTTGAAAAAGAGGGCAAATGAAAGTTGGGGTTGAGAGTGTATCATCAAACTTTAGGGAGAATAAAATGATGTTTTGGAAGGAGGTAGGTAATGTGCAAAAGGCAAGAGAACAAATGGGAACATTAATGAAGGGGGCAAGAGGGGAAGCGATAATAGGTAGTGATGAAGTGAGGAGGAGATGGAGTGAGTATTTTGAAGGATTACATCTTTCAAAAGTAAGAAGAGTTGGTACAAAATTTTCTCTTTGTGACCATACAAAATGTGAACATATGGATGGTGGTGATGCACTTGGTGACATCCCATACTCACTACCTCTGTCCTTGTGATAACGGTGAGTCACTGAGATCACTTCTCACTTAGAATTCTTCTTCAGTTTCTCCACGTAATGATATATCTGATGCTAAGCTTTTATGACTTTGACGTAGGTCACATATCATTCTCAACACTTCACACTTTGTACCTTTATCACCTCTTGAGGTGCCAGCACACACAGTTGAGAGATATGCATCTCTTTCATGATGATTATAGCAGTACTGAGAAATAGAGGATTTTATCCCATGCTTGTTGATGCTGTAGGTTACTAGTGTTTATAAGAATTGCTATTTGATTTTATTAAAGGCTGCTGTTCTCGAAGAGAGCATGCAAGGATGTTGGCCACCATTTAAGAATGAAACTCCATGTCCTTTATTAGTAATCTGTCAGCTTTCATTTGAATTATTTCAGGCCTGCTCTCTTACCGCTATAGCACTGCTGTTAGTTAGTACATTTCCTGGTAATTTTTTCTGTTCACCTTGGGTGAAGTGTATTTGACTGTTTATGTTTTCTGTTCACTGCTGCTTGGTTGTATATATACAATATTAATGCTTGTAATGGCATTTTACACATTCCAACCAAACACCAAAGCCCAGAAATTTTCCATATAGTGGTTATCATATGAGATCTGTTCCTTCATGTTATGTACAGTAATAGTTTTGAAGCTGTGTCAGTCTTACATGATAAAAGATTTTGGATGAAAACCCTTGGTAATTATATTTGTGTGTAACAGTCACTTTCAAATGTACATCACATCATTCTGTGTGTGCCTCAAAATGTTCTTGGAATAATGTATGGGGTAACTCATATGCCAGTAAGCAGAGCACCTTCAATTAAAGGGTATGAAGCAGACAAGATAAGCATTTCATCTGATTGAGTTGTTTGTCATCTTTATAAGATATGTTCCTAATCATAGTAACATAAACTTATGGAGATTTTCTTAGAATATGTGAGAATGTCCCACACATAGGGGGTACCTTTAGACATAAGAACTACTTCAGCGAAAGTGTTTACTTATACTTGTCTTCTATCTGATGGTGACATGGCTCATTTACTCAGTTTTTTCATGTCTTATATTTTGCAGGAAATGGTGATAGCATTTTTCATTGTTTGGAATTAGTAATCAAGATACGTAAATCATCTGATCTGTACATTATATCTTGTTATAGTAGTGCTGTTTAAATTGCTGTAGGTATGTAAAAGACACATTGAAAGAGTAGGCATTATTAGTGACTAACATTTTAGTTTTGTCTTCCATGAAGCAGCTTCTACATACGATCATAGTTGTTTACCATTCAGTCTGGAAGCTCTTCCTCACTGGAATTTTTAATTCTCATATCCATAAAAGTTAAAACAAATACCTTGATAGCAAAATTTTGCAATTCAGTGAATGACATGGTATGTACTGCACATAAACTCAAGAACACGCAAATGCCTTATTTTACTTTTGAAATAGTTTTCAAAGAGATTTGTAACCACATGGAATTTCTGTGTTGGTTTCCCACACCTGTCCTTGTGCCTTTCCTCTTGGATCCTCGTTTTTGTATATTCCATAGGCTTGAAAGTTTGATGTATTGGCCTGGCTAGCTTGACAAAGAGCTAGGAATTTTTTTGTGACATTGATTGTAATGTTCTTGAAGCTGGATGAGCTCTTTCATGTACTTGATATGATTAATGAGTTGATGACAGACAGCATTGATTTTGATTTTGATGGGATTCTTTTTCCATATTGAATCAATCAGTACTAATTGAAAATAGTGAACAGTGAATAGCTTTATTACCAAAGCAAATGTCAGGATTAATCGGCTGGTTTGCATGATCTGAAATACCTAGATATATTACTTCTTCATATTTAGTATCATTGCTGTGTTCACAGATTTCATTAGGAGAATGGGAAGCAACCTATTCTGATGCAAACATCCTCCAAGAAAGTTTATGTATGGTTAATTTATACAGTGCTTGATGATTTTTGTCCTTGACCCTTGTAAGGGTGCAGATTTATTTTCACAAAAATTCACAGTATTTGCCACATACTGTGCTCTCTCTCTCTCTCTCTCTCTCTCTCTCTCTCTCTCTCTCTCTCTCCTCTCTCCTCTCTCTCTCTCTCTCTTGATCAATCGATCGATCAAGCTGAGAAGAACAGTCTTATTCACCAAACAAGATATGTAGTGTTCACTTCCTTCCAGTCTTGCCAAATTGAGTAAATCTTCTAGTAATTAGTTAGTTACTTTCCCTCATTCTCTTTTTTTTCTTCTTTCTCATTCCCTTTTCCTTGCTCTGTCTTTCTCTTGAGACATGTATGTGAATGCTCTAAGCAAGGCCATCTTTAATGCTTTTAATAACTTCAATGTCAGTTTTCTCATACGAGAAATCTTCCAACTCTTGTGAGTGCTTCCAACATTAATTCCTTAATGGTTACAACTGAAACATCATTTTACATTTTTTCAGGCCTCACTATTGAGGTCTTTCAGATGACTTGTGCATAAAGTCATTCTCAACAGCTTTAGTGTCTAGACATTGCAGGAAAATCCCACAATACCGCCCAGACTGAGTGAGCACTAGATGCAAACTGCAGCACTCCCAAGATATGTACAACTTTTTGCAGCTGCATTTTCAACAAAGCTGCACGGTCTTTTATTTCATAGCAGTGTTTTGGTGATGCATTGTATGAGCATCATTTTTTTATGCATTATCTAAGCTTTATAGGTTATCAAAAAGAATTGTCATATGGCATACTTCTTATAGTTCTCCTCACAATAGCAAAAATTTCTTACAATTTAGTATCAACACTAGTTTTTTCCGAATGAATTTGATGCAAATACAGTTTCAACAGTACTAGTTATTTCAAGCTCAATAGAATATAAAAACATGCTTGTAGTGGGATCTGGTCCTGGAAACCACTGTGAATGAAATTACTAAAGGTGCTTTTAACTTGCTGATGATGATTCGTAAATCATTATTCTGAGTTTGAGTTTGTTATTTACTGTTCCAGCCACTGATTTCTCTCTCAAGTAGTGGCAGTTTTTTTATACATGTATGCCGTTTCCTCTGTTAATGAGATAACACCAGGAACATGCAAAGAATTGGCCTCAGTCACAGTATAAGCCCTCTAGCCACATTCAGGCCCCACAAACCTTTCCATGGTATTCCCAGCCACTTCATATACCTTGGTTCAACCCATTGGCAGCTTTTTGTCCCTTATATACCACATTTCTTGAATTTGCTCCATCCCTGGCATACCTCACACCCTTTCACATGTTCAAGCGCTGAACCTTCAAAGCATCTTTCGCACCATCCTTTCACCTTTGCATTAGTTTTCCTCTTTTCCTCTCCTCGCCCATCCTCTGCATATCTCGTAAAGGCTTTAGTGACACCACATACATCAGGACCATTGTATGGAAAAGATTAAGCTCTGATGTCATTTTACAATTTATTCAATACCATTACAAGCATTAATAGCTGTATATTTCATCTTGAGACAGAGATGATGATGTGAGAATTAACCCTTCTGCCCTGTGATTAAGTTTCAGGCTGGTTCCCAAAGAGTGTTATTGATCCACGAAAAGAAAAAAAAAATACATAAATGACCTTTTTTTCATTGTTACTTCAGTAATGAATAAAGTTGTATTTTCTTTGCCTGGCATTAATGTTACTTAAAAACCATATGAGGCCATGAAAAAATTATTAAGATATAGAAAATGAAAATAGTCACATCAAATATGTATTACATTCTCAACACTGAAAGAACTTGTAATTTCTATATCTGGCCCTGATATTCCTTAAAGATTATGATACATAAATGAAAAATGATGCTTTTAAGAAATTAAGAAACTAAAACATAAAGTGTTTTCCAACATATGGGATATATATAGGCATTTCTAATTCACTAAAAGGTTTAAGTGATATCTAGCAACCTCTTTATATAGCTGTTACATGTTTTGCATTTATAACTCATCAACAAACTAGTGAAATCAACTAAAAATGAAAGTAAATGGCCATGTACACCATGAGAACAGTGGAACCAAGTTTAGCACACATTAGACAGCACCAGTGTATATGTGGTACTTGTTTCAATGTCCTAGAGCTTTTCATGAATGTTACTTTAAAAGGAAATGTGTATAGAAAGAGGAAATTGAGAGTAAATGTGAAGTAAAGTAAGGTTATTAGGTTTAGCAAGGTAAAGGAACAGGTTAGGTGGGATGTGAGTTTGAATAGAAAGAAATTGGAGGAAGTGAAGTGTTTTAGACATCTGAGAGTGGCCATGACAGCAAACGGAACCTTGGGACCAGAAGTGAGTTATATGGTGGATGGGGTGGGCAAGGTTATGGAAGTGTTGAAGAATGTGTGGAATGAGAGGTCATTATCTGAGAGGGCAAAAATGGGTATTTTTGAAGGTATAGTAATTTCAACAGTGGTATATGGGTGCAAGGCATGGGCTATAGATGAGGATGTGTGGAGGAGGGTGGATGGGGTGGGCAAGGTTATGGGAGCATTGAAGAATGTGTGGAATGAGAGGTCATTATCTGAGAGGGCAAAAATGGGTATTTTTGAAGGTATAGTAGTTTCAACAGTGTTATATGGGTGCAAAGCATGGGCTATAGATGAGGATGCGTGGAGGAGGGTGGATGTGTTGAAAATTAAATGTTTAAGGACTATATGTGGTGGGAGGTGGTTTAATCAAATAAGTAATAAAAGTGTAAGAAAAAAGTGTGGAAATAAAAAAGTGTGGTTGAGAGAGCTGACAAGGGTGTGTTGAAATGGTGTAGACATATGTAGAGAATTAGTGAGAAGAGGTAAAGAGGATATATTTGTCAGAAGTGGAGGGAACAAGTGGAAGAGGGAGACCAAAATGGAGATGAAAGGATGGAGTGATAAAGATTTTTGGTTATCAGGACCTGAACTTGCAGGTGGGTGAAAGGCATGCTTGGACTTGATGTGCTGTCAGGGGACTGAACTAGGGCTTGTGAAGCTGCTGTGGAAGGGTCTATGGAATCTGGTTGTGGATAGGGAGCTGTGGTTTTGGTGCATTACACATGATAGTTAGAGAATGAATGTGAGTGAATGCGGCCATTTTGTTCCTGGTGCAGTCTCACAAATGAAGGAAACAGCGATCAAGTATAGAAAAAAGGGGAAAAAATGTTTTTTTATTGTTTTTGTTATACTTGATTGCCATTTCCTGTGTCAGCGAGGCAGTGCCAGGAAACAGATGAAGAATGGCCCATCCACTCATATGTTCATATACATAAGAGAGATATACATAAGTATATGTATGTAAGTAGGAGAGATGGCCAGAGAGTGTTATTGGATTACATGTTAATTGATAGGCACGCGAAAGAGAGACTCTTGGATGTTAATGTGCTGAGAGGTGCAACTGGAGGGATGTCTGATCATTATCTTGTGGAGGCGAAGGTGAAGATTTG
>JAUUDZ010024671.1:0-11179 GCA_032361705.1 Panulirus versicolor | reverse complement strand
CTCCTCCTCTCTTTCCTTTCCCTCCCTCCCTCTCCCTCTCCCTCCCTCCTCTCCCCTCCGCTCGCACCTACCTCCCTCCTACTCTACTCTACCCTCTTACTCTGTCCTCCCTTTCTCTGTTCTCTCCCCTTCTACCCTCTTTTGAATTGTCAGTCTTCATCTTATTTCCTCTGCTTATGCTTTTGACACACACACACACACACACGCGCGCGCGCGCGTGTGTGTGTGTGTGTGTGTGTGTGTGTGGCTGATTGGTGGCGATGATGATGGAGTGGTGGTGACGATGCTGGGTGTAGTGGTGACGGTGGTGGTGGTGTTGGCAATAGAAGTGGCAGTGGAGTGGATGGTAGTGGCAGTGGTAGTTCAGTTCCTGTCCCGATTAGATCGTAATATTTCACCCCATTCTATAAAGTGATCCCCCACCGGATAAATCGACAGTTCACCCCGCTTCCTCCTCATCTTTTTAAAGGTTTCACCCCTTATATGATATCTGTACTAAACTCCCTATGACTATCATCAAGAGCAATATTATATGCTTTGGTGTGAACCATCTCGTGTGTCTTTACGCCGGCAATATCAGTGCTTTCCTCTGTTGAGCTGTATCATTCTTCGCTTTCTCTCTCTCGTGTTTCTTTTCTAGGAGCGACCGAAGACCCTCACCAGAAGACTCCAAAGATCTGACTATGCCAGTGTCCATGATCTTGGGCTCCTGTTCCTATACATGGAAATGAGTAAATGATCAGATTGGTTATAACATTAATAAATGTACTCCTCTCTTGGGTTATTAAAGGAAGTAAACAATAGTACAACAAACTAATTGTAAATAATCCCGATTTGTTGTCTGAAATTGTCTGCCCAGCAGAGAACAGGTGTCATAAGTTGGGCTCCCTGGTAACTTGGGCGATGACGCAAAAGACCGGAGTGTCTCGCGTCTGCGCAGTGTATACGTAGGTTAAGGAAGCGATGTGAGTAGGATGACGTCAGCTCGGACTCTAGCTTACCATTTGGGTCACCCAGTGAATCTTGAGATTCTGATTCTTGGAATCAATAGTTTAGACAATTTTGAAACCCTTTTCTTATATACCATTTTTCCCGCAAATGATTATTTACCGAAGAAATTACATCTATTCTTTGCATAACGAGCGCCCGGCAGAACTACTGTGTATTCGTATGTTGGTGGCTGGGCCGCAGTGCACATGAGCAAGAGTCTGACGCATGCGCGTTTGTGCTCTGGACAGTAATTGGTTGGTACGAAATTGTATCAGCCAATCAACAGCTCGATGCAGGCCTCCTCGCGCTTGAATTTGGAATCCTTTCCAATCCGTTGTCCTTGTGCAGTGGCTGTGGTCGTTACCTCGAGTCTGTCGGAGATTTCACGTTGAATATTTCGGAAAAAACGAAAGACGGTCAAGTGTGGACATTGCTTCACGAACACAGTGTCCTCCCTTACTGTAGTGAACTGTGTCGAGTGCAACCAGCCTTACGGTGACCGAAGTGACGAACATTACCCGGCTTTGTGGCAGAGGTGTTGATTGTGCACGTCTGGAACTGTGGAAACTGATTTTCTTTGTGAATCATTTGGTTCCGTAAGGCCAGGCCTGGATCATCACACCGTCGTCAAGTGTTTGATCCAGTGCGAATCTCGTTCACTGACGCAGTTTCAGCTCGTAAGTGGCGGGAGTAGTGGTTTGACCCTTAACCACCAATAGGCCCCGGTGTTGTGGAAACCAACCACCATCGCAATTTGTATGGAGGAAATATATGAGAGGCAGTGTTCTCAGTGACATCTGGGAGTTTAGCGGCATCATGAGGCAGTCCAATCAGCGCCATAAAGAGGCAGTAAAATCGGTTTTACGTCATCCTTCTCCTAGCACCTGTATATATGCCCTCGGACAACTACTGTGAGTGACAAGTGGCCAGCCACAACAGCCTGGAGAACCACGGATACGAACCACCTTGTGATGAACCACTTCGAGAATACTGTTGATCCACATCACTCCACTATCCACACACGGTTATAGCACGTATGTAAAGGGACATTAAGGAGTGGGTGAAACGATTTGGCAACAAGGCCGGCCGTCTGGTTCAAGCAGTAATTGGCCCGACACTTGGTCGTCACACGGTGCAACGAGGAGAGGCTTTCATACCAGTTCTTCGTCAACGCCACGGTCGAAGAAACAGCGGCCAGTGCGACTTGTGGATGATGAGGAGGATCACGACGACCCCCAACTCTGAGTCTTCTAAGTTTGAGGTAAATACACGTCTGCAGAGTTTAACGTAGCTTAGGTTACGGTTAGGTTAGGTTAGGTTAGGGTTAGGTTACGGTTAGGGTTAGGTTAAAACTGTTTATCCGATATTTTGTTTGATGTCTTATAAACGATTGTGAACATAAATACACCCGGATATCACGCGCCAGGAAGGGCGGGAGACTATGTGTGTCTTTTCCATGTAGTCCCTTGTGCCGAGCAAGGGAGATCATGGCAAGTCCACACACACACCGAACCGTCCTAGGAAGAGATGTCACGTCTCCTCTCTCTCTCTCTCTCTCTCTCTCTCTCTCTATCTATCTATCTATCTATCTATCTATGCCTACGGCTGTAAGAAAATTCATTTTACACGACACTTTCTGGAATCCAGTGGATTATCCCAGTTCAATATAACATTTTCATTAAATATTCGTAGATGAACGGTAATTATAGGAATATCTATAATCTAGAAACAACTAGATAATTATGAGAATTTGATCATCTCTATCACTAATGCGCTGCTCATTGAGTGTGAGAAACTATCATTTCAAGTGAACCGGCTTTTCAGTGGCTGTCAAGCTCCCCTTCTTGGCCCAGGTTGCTAACTTTTCTTTCTGCCACGCCCACACATTAAGTGCTAGCATACATCCTGTATATACACACACAAACACACCCTCACCGTCTCGCACACATACACACAGCAGTTAAACAACACATAACCCAAACGACTCCTTATTTTCCACCTTTGATCTTCAACAGTAAAAGCGCTGGTGTTGTCACTGTGGACACTCACGCGTGAGCGCGTTCTCTTTTTCAACGCCAGTTGCTGCATCCTGTATAATTTGTCCTGCCTCTGTGACCTTTCAAAGGTTTCAGGAATATGTGTTCATCGCTCTCCTCGTCCTCCGGAAGCTGGTACACACAGGTTTCCCCCCCGCCCCTCCTGCTCGCCCGAGATGATATCGTGTGCTTTTGAACCACATTTACACTGGGAGGGACTGGAGCCTGCTGAGCTGGGATGTTGTGCGCTGGCATTGTCGTTGGCTGGAGGAGAAGTCTAGAGCAGTTGTCACCTGGTGTTGGGTTGTGAAATGTCTCCCAGTCCTTCGCTTCCCTTTTGCAGTCTGTTTATCTACCATTTATCTGTCCCTTTTTTTCTCATATATGATTTCCAGGAGTAATTGTTGAGTTCTTTTTGAGGGCAGTTGGAATACGCAGCAGTGAGGACTTCGAAAAGGAAAACTATGTCTCTCTGATGTTTTCTGATGCACCTCTGTTTTAATGTCCCCTGGTGTCTGTCCCTCCGCGTCGGTCATTACCTTCTCTGTTCAGCAGGCCCCAGAATTTGCCCCTGTTCCCTGCCGTTTATTATATTAACGGTCGCTGGATTATGGACCAGGTTTTTTTTTCCTGGTATATCCACCTCAACGGGCGCCCAAAGTAGACCCTTCTATCCCTTGCCTCTGATGGCCTTCATTTAACGCCCCTTCTCTCCTGGCGACGTTCATTCTAAATGTCCTCAGCTGATCTCATTAAGGTCTTTGATTAGATTTCTGTTCCCTAAACCTCCATCTTCCACACGACGACATCTTCACTAATCCTTCACTCCTCAGTATCTAACTTGTTTTCTACGGGTTTTGTCACTTATGATCTTGTATCTCTTATAGCAGCAGGTAATCTACCCAGCCTTGAGCGTCCTCCCGTCGGAACTAGTTGCCGCTGTACGGTCTTGGTAAATATATCCTGAATCCAGTTCAAAACCCTAGCTTAGGTTCGGATCTCTCTTGGCTTACGCGAAATATGTACTGAGGTCTTACGTTCAGCCTTGAGGGGATGACTACACGAACTCAGGGTATCAGAACTTCTCTCTTTACTTCCTTAGGGTTTTTGATGCTTACACCCGAGGCTTATGAACCCCTCAGAAAAGATGATTTATTTAAACAGTAGAAGCTGAAGGATTCCACTTAGGTGTGTCAGTTAGCACAGCTGCTTTGTGATATCCTTATTGACTGTTTACTGTTACACACTATTCGATTACTTCCTCTATAAACTTCTGTAGAATTCATTTTATCTTTTTCATTTACACCGATCCCTTCTTCATGATGGGTCACGAAATGACCGCCATAGATTTCATCATACTGTATTATAACATTTATTCACATGATCCCATTCGTGATGATTTTTTTTGATGACTACAATAGATTTCATGATCTTGTACTGAGCAACTCTCATCAGTACGTTGGTCTGATTCCCCTGACCCTCTCACAACCAGAGCTTATTTAACACCTCGCTTCCCCTGACCCTCTCACAATCAGTGCTCATACCACACCTCACTTCCCCTGACCCCCTCACAACTAGAGCTCATATAACACCTCACTTACCCTGATCCTCTCACAATCAGTGCTCACATTACACCTCACTTCCCCCGACCCTCATAACCAGTGCTCATATCACCTCACTTCCCCTGACCCCCTCACAACCAGTGCCCGTATCCCACCTCACTTTACCACCGTAACATATATTCAGGACAGTTTTCAAAGTTTCCTCTGGAGGCTCCTCTGTCCCTTACAGTAGGACTGGATAAGCTGTGTCACTCTGAATCTTCTCTAAGTGTTGAGAGCCTTGGTGTGGGTGCTCCTACCAGGTGTGTGTGTGTGGCTGTGTGTGTGTATACTGTACGGGGAGGGAGTTGTACACTCGTGGGGACCCATCTATTGAACATTCTCTACCATCATATAAACCTTTTTTGATGCTGTTTGCGTGTACCATGTTTCATTCTGTTTCTTCCATTCATCCTCCACTCGTATGGTTTACAAATAGTTCCTCGCATCATTCTTAGCAAGGTGCTCGTTCCATGCTATGTCCTCTGCTTGTTGTTTTTGTTGTTGTTGTTGTGTGTGTGTGTGTACCGGTGCAAAGAGAAATTAGCATCACTGTATATCACGTTGTCTGATCACTTAGCCCAGTTTGCCTGACCCTTCCGTCAGGGGGGGGGGGGGTTTCTGAAACCCTACACACACTCTATACTCATCATGTAAACAAACATGGCGGTGGTCTGCGCACGCAGATGACGACTCCCACCCTAATTTTCTCCAGCCCAAATGGCCTTAATGACTGTAAACAGCCAATACACATGAACTTTTATGTCCCGTGAGAGGAATGAATGGGGCAGAGAGAGGGGGGGGGGAAGGAGGTCATGAAGGTGGTGGACAGACATGGGGTGGCGATGCACACACAGTCCATTAGCCTGTGGAACGGTGTCAACATTTTCTACGGCCACCGTTTGTTGATGTTGCGCGGACCATCAGATGGGGGTGGGCCGCGTGGTGGATTTATCTTGGCTGTCAATATCACAGGAGGAGGAGGAGGCTGCTGCTTCTTCCGGCCCCTCAGAATAAGATCCACTTGATTCACGGTGGCTGGTATTACACTTGGTATCGTGTTTGACATCTTGGGTCCAGACGTGCTATCGTGCTTGACCTCGTCGTGTGGATTCAAAATATCAATAAGGGTCTTGCGTTTTCGTCTTCGTGAATACAAGTGTGAGGTTTCCCCAGCTGTAGCCTCCCGCGGAGCTGGTGTCTCAGTCTGTTTTCGGTCTCGAGGTGAACGCGAGGCAACGGAGTCGAGACGTATCGGTGGTCATCGTCTGGACCAGAGCTGGGCGGAGTGTGGGGTTGTAGTGATGATGATGATAGGGATGATGAGTCGAGAGCATTATTATCATGCAGGGTCCAACCAGTGATGGTGACACTGGTGGGGAATGGTGATGGTGGGTCATGATGATGATGATGGTGGGAATGATGAAGGTGGTGATGGTGGGTCATGGTGGTAGGAATGGTGATGATGATGGTGGGCCACGATGGTGGTGATGGTGGGAATGTTGATGATGATTGTGGGAATGGTGATGATGGTGGATGATGATGACGATGGTGGGTCATGATGATGATGAGGATAGGAATGGTTATGATAATAATGATGGTGTTGATATTACTGGAGTTATGGAATGGTAATAATGATAAATATGGTGATGATAATGACCAAGGTGAAAATGGTGATTATGATAGCGGTATGGATGATGGAATGAATGATGATAATGATGGTTTAAGGTGATGATTTTGATGATTTAGTGGATGTTCTTAAGGGCTGAAGTTTTCTTTTTGTGGAAGTATATAGACTGAGGAAGAAGTATAGCGTAATGGTTGACACACTGTGCTTTTTACAAGGCAAGCACAGAGGTGGTGTAGCTCAGGACAAGCATCTACCGCTGGTGCAGGATTCACGCAAAGCAGTGAGTGAGGTTAGTAGAGCTGAGGTGAACTGAGGGAGGTGAGGGGTTCCCTGTCGTGCGGCGGTGCAGGAGGTGTGAGGCAAGAGTCCCGTGGCGGTGTTGCATGTGGTGCAAGGAGGCGGGCGTGTCCCGAGGACTGTCGCTGGGAGGGTCGAACATGAGCCAGTGTCTGGCGCCGTGGCTGGAGGTAAGGGATATGGGGAGGCAGTTACAGTAGGGAGTCCTGTAGGAGCGATGGGTCTTACCTTGGTCTTGTAGACCTCCTGCAGGAGGGAGGTGATGCAGTCGAGGTGCCGAAGTTGTATAGGGGAACAGAGGAGGCTTTGCCGAGGCTCTGTAGCCCGGGAAGAAGGAGGCAGATGCCGTAGTTGATGTTTTCTACAAGAAGAACCCGTCATGGCTGAGGTCATGTAGCCACTACAGGTAGTGTGTGACAGCCAGGTCCCACGGGGAGACAGTCACGTGGGGTTGCTACTGACGATGGTAAAGCCTCAGACAGGCTCCTGTAGAGGAAGATGAGCCAAAGGCACGTGGGTGAGACGTATTTTGTAGCTGGAGGATCAGTCTTGTTGTTTGAGACAAGAGGCCATCTTGATTGCTTGTGGTTGTGGCCGCAAGGGTATTTATGAATGGCTCGGTTTGGCCACAGTGTTAATCGTATGGGTGGCCATAGAGTCATTACGATTAGCCATCTTGGGATGGACGTTGTTTGGGGGAAATCTAAAAGTGTCTTGAACCCTTCTTTTGTGTGAGAGGTCAGACCGTTTCCTTGGTTGGACTCGTCATCAGTGACTCGAGGCCACAGGAGGTCACATGAAGTCCCCCCCCCAACACACACACACACACACTTCAGTATTATACCATTCCCAAAACTTAGAGACTCGTTTTAAGGAGCACCACATATTCCCACCCTCACCAGCCACACCGTCACATATCATTCACAGGCTTAACTACAGCAGTCATGTCCTCCGCCAAAGTTAATTTGCATATCTTGAAGACTTTCTCCCCAGCCATCATTCCCTCAATGTTCCATCAACACGAAGTAAAAATAACCTTGTTATCACTTCCTTACCGAATTTCTACACGGTGGTAACCTCTTGCGCAATATGTTGGCTTCGCTGAAGTAAACTCACGTGGGAGATAAAGACATGTGTTCATCCCTGGATGGAATACGTCATGGTGGGTTGTGATTATATAAACGAAGGAACGCAATGCGTGTGTTGGACGAGAGGTCAACTCCTCCCAGCCTCGAGGAAGAGAGAGAGAAGAACACGTTGACATGAACGGTCTTAAAGGCGATATTCTGTTGCAGCATCATTAGACCTCCAGCCTCAAAAACGGATAAAATAGATTCAGTTTGTATGTATTTCTATATAGATCTCGCCATACACAGTGTCACGATCTACATTAGTGACCCTACCTGTAGGTTTTGGCTGTATGGCGTCGGGTTCAAAGAAGTACTCTTAGATCCTGTTGTTTAGACTTCAGAACACACACACATACACACACACACACACATACACACACACACGCACACACACGTTAGGTGGTGTAAAAACAAGAGCAGAGTGAGCCAGAAACCTTGCATTTATTTACTCCACCATAATTGAGTTAGAAGTTTGCAAGTGTTTCTCCAAAAGTCTTCAGTATACCTTTACAATCTCACCTCATTGATATGTGATCCTATTCCCTCCAGTTTGCCTTGCCAATCTCACCAGTCAAATATCGATGACTGTAATGACTACAATTTCCCTCCCCAATCTCACCATACTAATATGTCTGATTCAAATCACTTCAACTATCACTTATAACCTTGAAATGATCCAATGGTTTTGTTGCTGTTTACTTTCCTTCGTATTCATGTTGATATTCCTTTGTCTGACGGGGGTGTGGATAGAGGTGAATGAAGAAGGTGACGAAAATGGAGTAGAGAGAAAATGATGATCGCGAGGTGAGGCATAATGTGATGTTATCATCTGTCAGAGGAAAAGCATAAACATGGGCAGGAATGAGGATAAGATAGAATGGAGATATGATGATAGTAAATGGGATAAAGAAATAGGATAAAGAAACGAAGATGAAAAAGAGGAAGGTCGTTTTGATATGGTTGTGATAAAGCAGGTATAAATGACAGAAATAAGAAAGAAGGAAAATGTATATGTAAGTGAAGGATATGAGGGAAGAAAATATAGTCAAAGAAGAAAAGAAGGGAGAATTAAGATTGATAGCTTGGAAAGAATCAAGAGGACAAACACAGAAAACGAGGTGCCATTCACATAAAACGATAGTCAGTAACACGACAGTTCGTGTTACGTGACCTCGTCCAGCTGTGACCTAGACTGGAGCAGTGCCTTCACTCCATAGAGGAATAAACTTTCCATATAAATCTTTCAACAGTTTATTCCTATATTCTTACAGTAGTACCACTTCTTGTGGAACCACTCACTCCAAAACCTCGTGACTGACAGAGTAATTAAGTAGAACACGACTGTGAATGATTGCGTCATCATTATCATCATTATTATTCATACCATCATCAATACCACTATCGTCATCACCATTTTCACCTTGGTCATTATCATCATATTTATCATTTATCAACATCATTATTACCATTTCTTATCTCCATTCATATCAACACCATCATTATCATCATAACCATTCCTATCCTCATCATCATCCACAATCATCATTCCCATCACCACCATCGTGACCCATCACCATCATTCCTACCACCACCACCATCATCATCATCATTATGATCACCACCATCATCATCACCACCACCATGGTGATTACATATATATTCCTCAGAGAGACTTGCACATTTAGGGGATTTGATTGTTTAGTGATTCCTCGAGACCCGTCCGTCTGTTTGCCGTCTGTAGTTTGCTTGTCTTGTTAATAATTACCGCAGGACCAATTTCCACGAACGAGTCCTGGTTCTCTCTAAAGGCTCCTGCAGCCTAAGGCTTGCGCTGCTTCCAGTACCAGGGAAAGGTTGATTTCTTTGGCAGGAGGAGAAGGAGGAGTTCTTCGACGAGATTGTACTCCCATTGGATATAGCCTCGAGCAGGCGGAGTCCGGTAGCAGAGTGTTGTCTGTAATCCTTTATAGAATAAGTATCGGTGACTGGTACTTTAAAAACAAATGCCCACACTGTGTCACTGTGATCCTATATCGTCTATAGTCCAGCGAAAACAAAGTGTAGCTGGGAAACATAAGTGTGTACACTTAAGTGCGACGCCGTAGCCCATCAGTGGAAGCTAGTCAGTGTCCAGAGGGAGCCGAGCGGTGACAGCTAATGCTAGTCCAAGATGGCACTGTGGGTCCTCTAGCCAGAACGTCAGATCGCCAGCAAGCGGAATAACGAGCTGACGAAAGTGTTCAGTTCTCCACGAAGCACGTTCAGAAGAAGAGTTTGCCCGGCGTCTCTTAGGAGAGTGAGGGCGCGAATGTAGTATTACAGAATGTAGAAAATGATTGAGTTTACTTCAGGTCTCTCAGAAAGGCATTCGGAATTTCTTCTCAGTCCAGAAGTTCGTTCATTTTCTTGCCCCAGTCGATAGGAGGAGGAAAATTATGTTCTGTTGCTCAGCAACGTACAGAATGTTTCTCTCGATCATTCAAGTAACTGTAAAATGTAATACGTCATCCGTATCTCCAGGGAGCAACAACTTTCGTGACATTTATAACATCATGATACAACTGGTGAACTTTTTTCTCTTACATAAACGTGAGCCATTCATAAGTTATCATTATTGGTCCCATTTACGTACATTCCCCTCCCCATCCCTCCTGTCTGTTGCTCTCCTCGTTTTCTCCAGCGTTACTGACTTGTAAAACTTAACTTTGCTCAAAAGGTTCATGTGATTCACCCCCTCGATGTCCTATTCCTCCCACTCACTCCTACCTGGTCCTCAGCACTCGTAGGAGACGAGTCCTTCCTGTCGCAGGATGCTTGTGATTTCTGTTGCTGCTGCTTCTGCTGTTCTCACGTGTAACAGAGTAACCCGACATTTTGTCTGCCACCCCGGCTACGCACCAGACATCACACGTCACATACTGACCTACTGACTAGTTCCTCTACTGTGTATTTACATCTACGTACCCGTAACTGTTTCGTCTGCTGTGTGTATTTCTTTCGCTCCATTTGAATGCCGTGGATCCAGGGATCCCTCATCATTTACTCCCACACTTGCTGGTCTGTCTACCTCCGGATGGAGGTCTTCGTGGTACCAAAGGAGAGAGGAAGTGTGGCAGGCGAGTGCTGTATCCTGGGATATTCTTGTGACCTGGTCTTGGATAAGTGAAGGTGGCTGAGCTATAACTAATTTCGTGTTATTTGGACGTAGGTCAGTGGACAGGGGCCAGAGGCTGGGGGGGCCATGACTGAGCTGGTGCTATACCTGCGTGATTTTTAACCACTCCCATCACTGACCTCGCCCTTGACCAAGGTGACCTGCTGACCTATGCCTTTGAGGGGGGGGGGGGTTAGGAGACGGCTTGAGCAGATTGTACGTATCGGCTGCCGACGTAACAGATGGAACGCTTGACCTAGGGTGACCCAGATGAGGAGGAAATCTTGTTTTCTTCCCCCACCTCCTTGGCGCCCTCTGGCAGGAGATAGCGATGGCTTAAA
>JAUUDZ010024660.1:0-11179 GCA_032361705.1 Panulirus versicolor | reverse complement strand
ATTTCAAAATCCAAAAATTTAAAATTTACTAAACCCTTATCACTGGCAAGCACCACATTAAAGACCCATTGCCCACGACTGGGAACATTTTAAATATTTACCATCAAATTGGAATTGAAAAATTTTATTGACATAATTTACATGAAAAGGTCGGGATGGTATACTGCACCCCTTCATCTATGATTCCACTACGGGGTTTATATAAAAAAGAAATATGGAAATGCTAGAACATTGATGAAAGATGAGCATAGTGCAAGAGTTACCTATACTATATTGACATGAATATCACATATTAGCCACCTTCATTTTGGTCATCCCTCTATGGGGCTCATGAAAAGATGTCACACTGTTGGTGCATATTTTTTGTGACGTGCATAAATCATCTTAATCATATCATTATTGACCATTCGGCAAATTTCTTCTTTTAGATCAATGTTTTCTTTGTTCCTCTATGTCTTGATTTCTTCATCGTCCAGTACATAACGTTCTAGCGTGTGTGCATCACTCATTTAACATAGTTAGCAGGTTTGACCAGTCTATCTACTTATCAGGGAATAATATTTGTATTCCAGTCTTATTTGCATCACAACACATCCAAGATGTTAACCCCGTACATTACAGTGGTGTTTTGTAACACATACAAATATTGTTGTAAACTTTCATAGTATCTGACAGTAACGCCTCTTCTTCCACGTTTTCATTCTTCTCTTCTTCTTCTCTTTATTTCATTTAATTTTCTATCAATTGTATACTTATATTACTAAGAATATTCAAATGCATTTTTTCTGTGGCTTTTTGGCCAATTTGTCGGCTACTTCACTGAAATGAATCCCTCGTGTGATGGAATCCATACATATTGTACACTGCATTTCATTTCTTACAGTACTATCACCAGTCGTGCACATATACCAACAACACATAATTTACTACGTGGATTTTTACTCCGCAAGGCCTCCAGTGCACTTCCTCTGTCAACTAGATGATATACATCTTTACCTTTCTCTACAGCAACTTGAAGACCTTCACAAATTGCATGTGGTTCAGCCAATGTGGATGAAGGATCACAAATTCTTTTACTCACTGTTTCATCTGAGAAACTGTCATTACTAAGATATTCCTCCATGAAGACCTCAATCCCGTCCCGCCGTCACTTACAACTGATCGTTCACAATATGTGTGTACAGAGTTTCGTTTGGAAAACTTTGTTTTCTATACAAAAAAGAAATCGGATATAACTGGTATGCCAATCATCTTTTTTTCCGCTCAAACTGCAAAAACAATCTATTGAAACGCACTCTTCCTGCCTTAGTCCAAACCTTAGATAAATTTATAGTGAAATACAATGTTTATAAACTATAACCTTCTTCATGACACAATACACTGTCTTTGTATACCTGAACACAATATTCAAGATCTACACTTTCACTTAAACACATCATTGCACAAGACAGTGTTTCATCTCCAGCTCTCCTAATGGAAGTTACAGTAACAGTTACAGCAAGTTCCTTTATGCTATGTCTAGTACATGGTAAAGTTAATTTAATTCTTATGATTTTAGTTTAAGTGTTCTGTGGGCAGCCTAGAACAGTTCCCATGGCTACATTTTGACTGACTTCATGTTTCTGTTTCTGAATAACCTTCATGTAGTACATCATAAGTGCTGCCTATACAGTCAGTGACTGAATGCATCGTACTGATATACACCGTCCTTAAAACAGGAATGCCTCCGCTATTTCCCTTCTATGCTTAAACTCTTAAAGGTCGTAAATGGCCTTTGTATGCATTCCCAAGACAATGCATCTCACGTAATCAACTCAACTGCTGGATGTATATCCTACGTGCATCCAAAGACATTTTTACACATCAATTTTTTCAACCTAGGTTCATTTAGATATTGATCCTCTTTTCTTTTTTTTTTTTTTTTTACAATTCTTAACTTGATATTGAGTTTTTTCCTCACTAATTACAAAACCCATCTTACAGAAAGTATCCTCAGGCCAATGTCATCAGCATATAGCTTGGGTGTCATCGGGAAATTCATACCCAGCTATTATATTCATAAGTATATTAAAAGGAGTAGAGCTTAAAACACTTCTCTGTCGAGTCACCAACTCCATCTCTCTCTCTCGTCTAAATAACAACCTTGAAACCCAACTCTAGCCATTCTACAACGTAGTTAATCAGCGATCCATTTCAAGAACTTCCCAGCGACCCCATGTTAACAAGTTTCTCAAGTATGACATCTTTATTTGCCCTGTCAGTGGCCCATTTCAGATCTACAAACGTTCTACATGTTGCCTCAGAGTTATTCAAGCACTTTACAACACAGTTAGGAGTGCTCCTCCCTTTCATAAGCTCATGAAAATTGGGTAAACCAAGAATTGAAGGACATCGAACGAAAATCTCCATTGCTTTTAGGTATTTGCACAATTACCGTTTTCTTCCACTTAAGGGAAATACAACCTAAAATATATGAAATACACTACACAAGTTTACAAGGGCCCTTTCCCAGTGGCAACGGTACAGTTAATATCCCATGTTACTCTACCCCCTCCTGGTAGTGTAGGTCTGCCCTTTTTACTATCATACAATAATTCACGTCTTTTTATAGGAATATATGTCTCATCCTCCAGTGTACATTGATGTAATTAATTCCTAAACCTACTTTTACTCTTGTAATGAGGCCCGCACTCCACTTCTTGCATATCTCCGAATAAAGCGTTTAGCTCTACCTTCTGGATTAGCATGGGTGTTGCCCCAACTTCAAACACCTCGCACTTGATTTACTTCCTTCCATACATTACTCAAGCTATTGTGTTTTGCAGTTCTCCCCAAAAAGCCTGTCCAGGTGATTATTCCTCACCTTTTGCTTGATTTCTGAACATATTTTCTTATTTCTATGTGCACTTCCTTGATATATTGTCATTTGGATCTTCACTCCAGTCTTTATGTACTTTTCTAAGGAGATTACTGCAGCCCGTACCAATATATCTCTGACATACAAACTTTGTTTCCAGTCATTCATTTCTCCTTTACAACTACTCTTCCTCCTCAACACAAACCACATAACATGTACTAAATGATAAAAAAAACTGTCAATATCCTTTGGTTTATAACCTGCATACCAGTCATGCACCGTAGTGATCAGTTCCTGTTTTTATGTTTATCATCTGGCAAATATTATCTTTTTCGCTCACTAAATTTCTGTATGTTGTTAACATGTACACTGACATATAATGCAAAATGGCCACTAAACAAATCCCTAACTATCTCAGCACTTGCTCTTATACCACATGTATTGAAGAGTACTGCAGAATCCAATCTTGCTCCACGTATATGAATAGACTCATTATTACCTAACATTACAGTACCATCAAATTCCCCCAAAAATGTAACCATCTCCTTCCATTAATGCTGCTGGAGACCCAAAGTATCCAGGACTTCGTGTCTGACATTAACATCACCATCAAAACCAATGACATCGTTGAATAAACACCCGGGCATATCATCAGTATCCAACTTTTGAGGGTGTGTATATAGAGGTTAACAATACACACAGACCTCCCTTGAAAGTACACCTTAACACATAGATTTTCTGTCCCAATCTGTTAATCAACTATTACCAATTCAAGCGGTACATGTTTCCTACCATGCTTTATCAGACCTCTAGTATTGTTTACTTTGTCAGCTGACCTCTAGTATTGTTTGCTTTATTAGTTGGTAAACAGAAACGTTGATCGTCACGCAAGGTTAACACACTGCCATACTCCGCGCCAGCCTCTTGTAGGGGGCTCTAGCATCCTCCTTACACAGCAGGTCAAGAGCGTGGACTTGTGTGGTCCTGGATCGTAAACTGTTTACATTCCATGAAAGAATATTCAAACTATCATTCGCCATTTTTCCCACAAACAACAGAAATTAACCTTATATTCCCATTTACAAACTCTTCCATTACGTCTTTCACTGGAGCCAGTAGCCTGTCATGCAATACCTCGGGGATGTCACACCAATTGCGGGTTCTCTCCTCCCTCATGCCCCCCCCCCCCCACACACACACACACACACACACACACACACAACGAGGGAGGTTTGTCTCAATTTAACACAATTTTAACAATTCTAATCTTACCTGTATTTTGCTCAACACCCACATTTTCTATATTCACA
Organism: Panulirus versicolor; assembly: GCA_032361705.1. Taxonomy (NCBI): domain Eukaryota; kingdom Metazoa; phylum Arthropoda; class Malacostraca; order Decapoda; family Palinuridae; genus Panulirus; species Panulirus versicolor. The sequence continues at coordinate 7,012 of JAUUDZ010024660.1, read as the reverse complement.
AAACGAGCAGTATTATTTTAGGCACATGAATATCTTGAACACATCACTGGACTTGTAAGTTGCCTCACTATGTGCCTTAGCACATCGGTGTGACTCTTGCACTATTTCCCGTCGTCTTCAACTTATCGCTCTGTTCAGTCTTCTTCCTCCATACGTTCTCAGGTGAAGGAGTCGATGTCTCTTCTGTAACTACTTGTTCATTCACCCCTTTCTGTTGCTGCGACTCTCCAGTGCCCTGGTACTGAGCACCACGCATCTGTGGCCTCTTATTACAAAGAGAGAAGCCCGCATTATGCGCACCGCTATAGTTGCAGTAACACAGCACAACAGCCACTTTTTCTTTACAATAACGACACCGATATTCATTCTGACATTTCCAGACCATATGACCGCACCTGCTGCTTTTAAAACAGAACTCTGGTTGCTCAATAAACTTAGCATTTATTCTGTACCGGTTTTCAGAGTTGGATATTTTCTCAGGAACGTCTCCCTTCACCAAAGCTAATATTTGGTTCTTCAACTCACCTCGAACCTCGCGTCGCATCGCCCAGACGAATCCTTTATCGTCTGGAAGGAAATCGGTATCCAGTAAAACCGGATACATAAAGACGATCACCTTAGTGTGTTTTTCTGAGTGCTCATTCATCGTTATCATCACATTCTCAAACCCTTTCGTCGTCAGGAATTTGACTGCTTCATCCCAAGCCACAGTCAAATGGGACCTATCATGACCTACCTTAAACAGTGGCTTAATCTCCTCATGTTGCCTCCCCAGTGTAGCAGCCCACAACAACTGCTCATAGAATGCCATACGCACATCACTTGGGAAGTACAACCTCCTGCTACCTGAGCTGTTTTCACCACCAGGGTTCGTCGTCGCGTCGATACCGTCTCGAGAATGTTGCTGTGTTTGTTTCCTGTTTGATTTTGCGTCCTTTTGGGTAAGCGTTCCTTTTCTTCTTAGCATTCGTAGCGTCATTATCACCTTCACTCCCCTTAATCTTCTTCGCCGCCTCTCGCCTCCTCTTTTTTTCTTTCTTGCTGATTACCACCCGAAAATCGTCCATCTTATTCCTTGCAGTTGACCGCAAGTCACCTGCTTCAGATTCACTGCTGCAGGTCGTCTTAATAAAGCTGTTTCTCTAACCACTGACTTCCCGGATTTCTGCCCACCACTTGCCCCAGACGTGGTGCCCCAGACATGGTACACAGCCCAGGCAGCGTCGGTTTACAGCTGTCAGTGGACCTTTGTCAATATGTCCGATCCACTCGGGAGCTCGGACGCAAATGTTACCACTTAAGAATTTCTAATTCCGCCTGCGACATAATCTGTTATACTAACTTCTTCGCCCAACCTTATACCTGGCTTTCAGGCTATGACCATTCTCGGCTTCGAAGCTTCGATCATTTTTAAACACTTTAGTGACCAGACGCTGTCCACATAAACATTTCTTTCAGTAGATAATCCTCACCTCTCGCACGGCATCCCCCTCCCCCTCCCCCTCCCCCCGAAAAAAACCTACCACATGCACCACCCTCCCGTGCCCCCCATGCCTACCCACTACACGGCCATCTTCTTAACCGACCACCATCCCCTGCACAGCCCTGTCTTACCCCGACCACCACACCCTACAATACCCTTCCCTCCACCGAAACTCCTGCTTCTTGCACGAAATTCCCTCCCCAGGCTCCCAGACCCGCAAGGCGTTTCTTTTTTTTTCATACAATGACTAGAGCAAAGAAAGAAGAGGTAGGATAGGATAAGGGATAGTCTAAAATGGAAAGGAAGACTGAAGTGTGTACAAGCGTATGGTGTAAGTCTTTAGATTTATGTGGTTGACTTTCTCAGCCTTTCCCCTCCTAGGAACCCTAACCCGTGCGCCACCCTCCCCTCCTTCGATCCCACCTACATACTCTACCCTTCCCATTCTCAAGCCTTTCCCCTGAACAAGCCTTCCTTTCCCAGACCCCCATTCCCTAAAAGGCATACATACCCTTTCCTGATCCCCACTCAGCGATGGCTTGTGCTGGACATAATCTATTATGTGTAGACTAAAAAAGGTTTATTTTCTGAGAATTATTGCACCAGAAGAGTGCGCGGTTTATGGTCTTTAGTCGTACCCAACATTTACACCAAGTTTAAAGAAAATCTGTAATGCCGTTTCTGTGTTATGATTTCGATCACATAGATAAAGAGATACATTGACAGCCACGCCATTGCTCCATTATAGTGAGATATGCTCACGTGACGTCTTCTGGAGGGGGAGTAACTTTGGAAGGTGCTGTTTCTAAATTGAGTATTTTTGTGAAAAGTACCGTTTACTGGCTTTCATTTTGTTGTGAGGCTGTCATACACGAGTGTGAGAAAATTTGTGGTCCTGGACTAGGAATGGAAACAGATGAGGAAAGAAATTTGGGCAAAAAAAAAAAGTATTATACAGGCAGAGTTTTTGATGATCAGGCAGTCTTTGGTGGATTTCAACTCGTGTCAAAGAAAAGCTTTCTAGCTGCTATCCTAGTATGAGCATGCTCACCTGAGGATCTCGGCTTTGAGCATGGTACCGATAATCACTAGATTACGTATCAGAACTGGATCCTGAGTCGAGAGCAAACAGTGTCGTGTGCGCTTCTGGAGGATGTTAATCCCACGTTACGAAATACCACAGATGTAAACATGATAAGGACAATCTTACAGCGTCAATGATCAAGACACGTTCCTCTGAACCTGGACGGTGAATCCATCCGTTCTTACTTTCCGTAGTTGCCCATCATCCACCCACCTAAACACAACAAGAAACGATCGTTCAAATCTGACCTGAGCTAACTTAATCTACTGTAAACTGCGCTCGATTACGTTACGTTTGGACTGATCGTCACACTTGTTCGAAATTGATTATATCTAAACCCGCAATATTTTTACCTAATATCCAAAACCCCTTTATTTTGGGCAGTAATTGAATTCAGTTTTCATTCTTCAAAGTTCTCATTTCTAGCATAATATTTTCTTAAGAGAACTCGAAAAACAAGGTGCCACAAGGAAAGTACTTTATCACTGTATTGTCTCAGAGGAAATATCTGCCATCCTCAGGGAATAGCGGATCATTGAAGGAGCAAGCGCCGTGCCCGAGATTCAAGCCCCTTCACTTGAGGTTCAGGACTGTTGCAAACATCGTCATACCGCCGAAGCATATTTATTGTTTACCATCCAGAAGGAAAACGTGGCAGATACTGGTGTAGTCAGGAAAAATCTTGCTGTTCTCCACGAGAAATGAGAGGAAATGCTTCATCTTGGTTATCCAAGAAACAGGTAATCGAGTGTTGAGTAATCTAATCATGCATGATGGTTAACCAAATGACTGACCAGCTGACCTTTGCTACCTGATCCCAAAGGGTATACCCTCCTAACGCTTCTTACGTCTTCTTACTTCGCCAACAAGTTTACCATCCCAATATTTGGAAAACCTAACATAACCTAGAAATGGTACACGTTCACTGTACCAGATTAAATTTCCTGCAGTTAACCTTTTTCATTTCATATTTTCCCTCATCTACCCTCCACTGAGACAGGATGAACTAGTGCATCTGGTCGCCATGGTGATATCTGTACCAGGAAGAAATTTTCCTGAGCAACACATCATACTGAATATTAATGTGGTCATATGATAATTACCAAGTACACTGATTACCATCAACAGATTTTACGAAGCACACGAGACAAAGTTTAATATAATTCCACAGCAACTTTCACAACCATCCTCTCATGGTGACATCACACCCGAGTATATGGTTATGCATCACAAGGACAGTGTTGCTCCTGTATCCTGGGAGCTACATGCCTGGGATTGCAGTTTCTATACCTTGGGAGTCACTTGTTATACAGTGTAGCTCCCGTGCCCAGGGGACCGCATGCCTTACAGTGTATCTCCTATGCTCTAGGAGCCGCATACCTGACAGTGCCAGCGTACGTGCCTAGGGGAAAACATGCCTTACAGTGTACAGTAGTTCCTCTACCCTGGGAGCCACATGCTTTACAGAGTACCGTAACTCCTGTGCCTAAGAAAACGCATGCCTTATAATGCATCTCCTGTGTTCTGGGAACCACTTGTCTTACAGTGTATTTCAGTGCCTGGGATTCACGTGCCTGACGGTGTAGTTCCTCTGTCCTGGGAGCCGTGTGCCTTAGTGTAGCTCCTGCACTTTCAGCCGTTTGCCTTAGAGTGTAGCTCCTACCTTACCTTACAGTGTAGCTCCTACCTTACCTTACAGTGTAGCTCCTGTGCCCTAAGACCCACTTACCTAACAGTGTAGGTCCTGTCCCTTATGAGCCATTTACCTTACAGTGTAGGTCCTATACCCTGGAAGCCACTTACCTTATAGAGTAGGTCCTGTGCCCTGGTAATCGTTTGCCATACGGTGTACTTTTAGTGTCCTGAGAGCCTTGTACATTACACTGCAGCTCCTGGGACCTGAGAGCCGGATACCTTACAGTATTGCACCTGTAGCCCGTGAGCCGGATACTTTACAGTTTATTTCCTGTGCCCTGGGAGCTGCATGCCCTACAGTGCAGCTCCTGTGCCCTAGGAGCCGAATTCCTTACAGCGTAGCTCCAGTGCCCTAGGAGCCGTGTGCATATGGTATATCTCCATTACCTTGGGAATCTCGTACCTTAAACTGCATCTCCTGCGACCTGGGAATCGAGTTGAGCTGCTGTGCCCTGGGAGACGTGTACCTTACCTTAAACGTCCGGGTGATCAAGAACCCCTCTGCAGGCCGGCGCGGCGCCCACAGCCACACTCACCTGCAAGACAACACAACCCTCTGTTACGTTCACACTCTCGCACTAGAGATTTAAGATCCTTAATAAGTCAGCCGGTCATCATATTATTAGGGTTTATTTTTCTTTAATCCCTCGAGCAGGACGCTACGATCTCTGAGGACGACAGTTCGACCTCTCTGGTCATGATAGCCTGGTCTTTGACCTGACCCTTTTATGGTAAGGCCAAAGATCACGTCCATCATGCCAGAGGGCTGTACATTCGTGCTCACGTGATCAAAACTCGTCCAAGCTGAGAAAACATTACTGATTATGACGTGTCTGGCTTGTTGACCGTCATTACCACAACGTATGTACACATGAGATAAAATCACAGTAGTAGTTATCATCGTCATAAAAAAGAGTAATAAGAGATGTAAACAAAGTGTTGCAACACTGGCGACTGTTGACGGGCGGTGAAACGTAACTTGCCAAAATGTGAGTCACACAAGGTCTCAACATCTACATTCAGACAGTGCATCCGGTTACTCCGAAGGATTATATGATTCACTTATCCTCTATAAACGAATGAAAATTATTATCCGATTTAAATACAAAAGAAAAACTACTTACGAAACAACGTTTGTCTTTGTGCTCAAGATTCATGTGGCACAGTGCTTAATTTCTTTCACATTCTTATTCATCACTACAGAACCAGGTGAGGCCCACAGTTCTCCCCTCCAGCCACACACTGGGCACACCATCCTCACAGTACCACAGTGCTGTATTGCTCCAGCTGCACACCACAGAGTAGGCTGAATATTCACAACGTTAGGCGTCACTATAACACCACAATTACGTGTCTGAATTACTAAGGCCGAGCCATCAGAGACAATTGTTCCCGCGGCAGGAGGTGACCAGCAAAAGTGACGTCGTCCACGCACACACATCCGGGACAGTCTTGAAGTACTTGAGCGTTGTCGAACTTCGTGCCGGCGATTCTATGAGTAAGGACCACCAGTTTCTCAAGCACTCACTTCACGGGTCTAAAAACTCACTTCTTCTGCACATTAGTCGTACTCACATTCACATCTATTTTAAGGAAATATCTGTCCTTAATCTAAGGTTTGTGTTTTGAATCATACTCCAGGATCTTGAAAGTCCTGTGGATGAGACACGAGTTTCCATTATACACTCTGATGGTACGATATCCTGATGTCTCTACTGCTGACGGAGTGTCGAGGTCTCTCTGGATCATCAGAGACTGCTTGGGGTCGAAGGGCCAAGCCATTTATCATTGTTTAAGTGTCTTTACCAGCATAAAAGCCTCAGATGGAGTGGTCGCCGGACCTCTGGTCACGCGACCGAAGCCTCTCCCTGAGGTGTGTTAACTCGTGTTCGTTTTACTCACTGTGCGAGTCTGAGGGAGGTAAATGTGCAAACATCTTCTCAGCATTGGCGAGCAATAAATATTTCCCATATGATGAAATATTCTATACTTAGATGATCCAGGCACGAGGAAAAGTTTTAGTTTGAGGAAATATTTCGACTCAGTTAAGATCAGTCACTCCAAACGTGATAATGATCCTGGTGTAGCTGAGAGGCTTCTTTTTCCAGATACATTTTCATCATATTAAGGTGATTTTTAACAAACTATAATGTTTTCCCGAAAAAAAACAGCTACATTTGTCCGTTGAATGCCACTGTAACCCTGTGTGTGTGTGTGTGTGTGTGTGTGTGTGTGTGTGTGTATGTGTGTGTCAGTCAAACACAGCACCTACTACACTCACGTGTGCAGCTACGCTGGCTAAGCTTCGACGTCATTTCTAATTGCAAGGGAGCGACTGGAGCAGACTGACACGCCAGCGGCAATAGACTTTTATCTCCTGGTAATCACGCTCGGCTGCACCTAATCACACGGATGAGCATTTGGTATTGACTACCAGTGGGTCGTTTCAGTGTGTGTGCTCGCTGTGCTCACAAGGATTTAGATCTAGTGTGTACTGGAAAGACGTCGACAGGTTTTTGCGCCTAGGAATTGATCCTGCCATTATACACGGCAGCTTGAGAGCGAGTGAGGCAGTCCTCGTTTGTTCTGAAGCTATCACGGGAAACGGCAGAGAAATGTGAAATACACACACACACACACACACACACACACACACACACACACACACACACCGACGCACACACACACACACACACACACACACACACACACACACACACACACACACACACACACACACACACACACAC
>JAUUDZ010024648.1:11612-22022 GCA_032361705.1 Panulirus versicolor | reverse complement strand
GGGAGAATATAGTTATACAAATATGTTTATGTTATGACAAGGATGAATTATGTTGTTTTGAAATTGAGCAGAGGAAAATGAATGACCTAGGTAAAGATATGAGGAGAAAAAGCATTTAAGCACAATCAAATTCAACTACCCTACTGCTTCCCCATTCTGAGATGATGCATAGGTCCAAACCAAGAGAAAAAACTGTTCAGTGCAAGAAAAAATGCATATTTGGTGGGAGGAAGAGAAAATAAGTCGAAGTAAAATGGAATCACTAGCAAACGAAAGAATAAGGTGTGAAGCAGGAGAGAGATCATGTAATGAGAGAGAAAAGATAGTAAGGAATAGGAGAGAACCCTGAGAACCATCAAAGGTGATAGAAGTGGGAAGTTGCTCATCAACAACTACCAAGATGAAATGGCCTGAGAGGAAATTATGCTCTATGGAAGAGAGAGAACTACAAAAATCAGAGATAGGGAGCTTAAAAATGAAATGCTTTGGGTATGTTGAGGGCGAAGATTAAATTTCACAAGGACCCCCGACAGAGGAGGACCAGAAACATATTACAGACGAGATTACAATTTAATCCAACACTGCTAAATCCGTACTAGAGATCACAGAGGGAGGAAGAGGATCCTTAGTGTTTAAGAAAGTAAGAGTTATTTAGAGTTTCAAAGACTATGGAGACAGTAAAAGTGAAAGCAATGGTGTGAAAGGCAGAAGTGTTTTGGGGGGGGTATAAGGCTGTCTTTCATATGTGGCAGGGTGGCAGTGGGAAATGATAAACGCAGCAAGTATGAATATGTACATGTGTATATATGTACATGTCTGTGTATGTATATGTATGTATATATTGGAATGTATAGGAATATATATGTGCATGTGTGGGCGTTTATGTATATACATGTGTATGAGGGTAGGTTGGGCCATTCTTTTGTCTGTTTCCTTGCGCTATCTCGCTAACGCGGGAGACAGCAACTAAGTATAATGGTAATTAAAAAAGAGTCAAACCAGAAAAAAAATTTCTAAGATGTGCTTAACTTTACAAAGAATAACTTTGCAGTAATACAAAGCAAGAGCAAAAGTAAAGTGGGTTTCAGGGGAAGAGAATAGTTTCATGGCCAGGTACACTGCCCATAATGTAACATGCATCAGTACACGACTGGTCAAACCATAAACTGCGGGGAGAAAGATTCATCATTTGCATGGCTTTCTTTGCCCACTCTTTTCACCATCCCATTTGCCAAACTCATACTATGTCCTTCTATGTAATCAGCCTCCAAAGTAGGATGAGAGGAAAGAATTAACAGATTTTTTCCTCAAATGCTCAGCTGTCTCTTTCTCATGCTACCTTGCATTACCATTCTAGTGAGGTAGCATCATAACAAATGACTGAGCCTTAGAGGGAAAAATCCTCACTTGGCCACCTTCTCTGTTCCTTCTTTTGGAAAAGTAAAACAGAAGGGGAGGAATAACATCCCCCCCCCAGCTCCCAACCCATTTAGTCACCTTTTATGCCATGCAGGGATACTTTGGAAATACCCTTTCTCCCCTATCCCCAGGTATAAGAATAATTACTCAGGACCAATTTCTATGAAAGTTCTAGTGTTACCAAGCACCTCTCTCTACAGGCCCCTGCATCCTAAGGTTACTTCCAGTAGCAGGGAAATGTAGATTCCTTTGGAATAAGTTCTTTGACAAAACTGTGTTCCTAATGATGAAGCATCCCTAAAGATGACTTTTCACTCTTGGCGTTACTTCAAGCAGGTGGAGTTTGTCAAGTGTACTTGTTAAGTTGTATGGGAGAGTGGTAATCAAAAGGATGAAGGCTTGTTCCTGTTAAGTCGTATGGGAGAGTGGTAACCAAGAGGATGAAGGCTTGTAAAGAGTATGAGACTGGGGAGGAAAAGTGTAGTTTCAGGGTTGCAGATCATATGTTTGCTTTAAAGAATGAGTGAGAAATACTTATGAGAAACAAAAAGATTTGTATGTGACATTTATGGATATGGGGAAAGCACTTCTCATTAATGTGGGAAATGGAAAACATTTTTTGCAAGGCTTTCTTTACCTTCTTTTTTTTCATTGTCCCACCTGTAATAACTTGTACCATATCTCACCATTTTGTAAACACATGACACCATCTCCCTGTCCTCAAACATAACCAGGAACTTTTTAATACAATTGCTCCTTCTCCTTTCCACATTCATATGTGGGAACACTACAGAAGCCCCATAATCAGGGTTCCTTGGGCAGGAAGGTAAACAAAAAGTTTTTTCAGATCATAAAGGACTCTACAACCAGAAGGCACTACACAAGATATGCAAGGAAAGTATCAAATAGGATGTGAGGAAAAATTTCTTCAGAGACAGTACAGTGGACATGCAGAACAAGCTAAGCAAATACGAAGCAATTGCAGACATCACCTGAAAATTCAGTATGTATGACAAGAATGTGAGGTTAAGAGGTAAGGCTCATGAGTATAAAACACCATTCCCATATATGCACACAAGAAATTAAATACAGAGATAGAAATAATAAGCACCCATAACAAAGTTGCATCAATTTCAAAGATGTCAAAGTTATCACACTGAGACAGGTGACTGTTATATCAAGCCAGTCAAAGACTACAACATTCCACCATTACATTATCAAAATATGATGTGGATGAGAGTATTACTAACCTTAAAGGATTGTTGCTATTAATATGAATATCTGGACAAGGAGAAATGACGACTGCTTGTTCATTTTTGAGCAATAAATCTCTTTCTCTCTCAGTTTCTTTTTCCTCCAGTTCTGTTTCTTCTTCATCCTCCAATTCTTGGTCACACTGTTTTTCAGATTCATCTGTGTCATGAGCTGTTTCCAATATCTTTATCATGTCTTCGTTTTTCCCTTCATTTTCCACTTCACCTCCCCTTACTTCATCTTCCAGCTCCTCAACATCCTCCTCATATTCAATCATCTCTATATCCTCTTCGACATTCTTTTCTGTCACCACTTCTTCTGGTACATACTGATTATCTATATGCATCACCTCATCCTTCCCCTCAGCCTGTTCCTTGACAAGATCTTCGTCCAACCTCATTTTGGGAAGGTGGAAGCGGAGCTGTTTTGGAGTCATGCTGGTATCACTGGTTCGACTTGGTAATGCATCTTCAGCTGAAAAAAGAAATAAACAATTCTATCTATTTTTCCATCTTTATCTCTGATGCCTATTTCCTCCAAGAACTCCCAGCAAGGGACTAACCATTGCAAAAAGAGCCTCTACTTGTCCCTGTCCTTACATTCCTCCCTTGTAGACACCATTCAGTGCATCCTTCCACAATTTTTCTCCCTCCATTACTCTTCCACTCTATTTCCCCATGTCACAATTGGTCTTCCTCTCACATCAACCCTTTTATTCATACAATCATATACTCTCCTAGTAAACTCCCCATCTTGCAAACTTTCCTTACACCCAAACCATCTTAAAGTACTACGTCTTACCCACTCTACAATTCATTCCCTTTGCACTTCCTAATGTACCAAATTTCTTATACATCCCCATCATTCCTTCCTTCATTTCACCTACTTTTTTTTCAAGTTTAAGGCTTATACCACATACTCCTTAAATAGCTTATTTCCACAACCTGGATTATTGAGCTTTGTGACTCATCCCATGTCCACGTTTCACAAGCATAGGTCAGGGTCGGGAGGACTATGCTTGTCTGTTAATAATTTCTTCACTTCCATACTTACATCACGCCTGTTCATTGTTTTAGTGAGGGACCCAAAGACTCTTCTACCCTAAAATGCACCCTCCCTTATCTCTCCTTCCATATCACCAAACTTATCCAAGATAGCTCCCAAATACTAAATTCTGTCACCTCTTATCAAGGGTGTACGGCATGTCTGCAAGTCAGTAGAGAGGAGGAAGAGTGAGTCCTAGTGAAGGAAGGTTTGTGGCAGGGGTGTGTGAGGTTACCAAAGCTGAGAACTGAGTCAGTAGTTTGCTGATGACATGGCACTGGTGGCAGATTCCAATGAGAAACTGCGTAAGTTGGTGTCTGAGTTTGGGAGAAAGTGTGAAATGAGGAAGTTGAGAGTGTATGTGAACAAAAGCAAAGTTATTAGGTTTAGCAGGGCAGAGGGACAGGTTTGATGGGGTGTGAGTTTGAAAGGAAAAATATTAAGAGGAAGCACAATGTTTTAGATACCCCCAGAATGGATAAGGCAGAAAATGGAATAATGGTGGTGGAAGCGAGTTTAAGGAAGCAAGTTTTTACCTACACTGAAAAGCTGATTACTGATTAGTATGTTTTATAAATCTTTTCTTATTAATGTGATTCACTGATTTCTTCAAAACACCAAAATTTTTTCTGTAAAACTAACAGCCACATCAGTCAGATGTAAAGCTCTCAAGGTCAGTGGATGCTGTTTCTATAGCTGTGTTTTGGACAAAACAACAATCCTCATTATAGACCATCAAGCATGCTGTTATTTGTACTTGTCATGTACATATCAATGACTTTTACTTTAAAACCACTTATTCAACTGTTTTCAAATTTTTACCAGGAAATGTCATTACTCTCCACTTCTTTCAAACAGAAAAGTATTCAGCCATCTGTTACAGTCATTTCACATCTATCAAGCAAATTCTGTGCATAATTTTGAGCCACTATGTATGCAATCACAAATCATATTTCTAAAACTTTCAACTTACAAAAAAATTCCCAGATCTTCACTTTCATCAGTGATCCCTCACTTCATTAGTCACATGTCACATGCCCTTACTAAAAAATATCTACCACCTCTCCATCTAAATATTCTTCATTCATCCCACTCATATTCCATTCAGCCTCATGGATTAACATACCTTACCAAAAGCTTATGCAGGCCTGCTTCTTACATTTGAGGAAACTAACACCATATTTGGGAATAAAGTTTCCAAAATGGGATCCTCTAGCCAAAACTGTACAACTTGTTAGAGGGCAAGGATTCTAAACATCATAGAGAATACTTGTTACCCTAAACAAAATTATATATCAACCTCCTTTCACTGTAAAATCTATTACAAACAAGTGATTCTTATGATGGAAAGGCTGGATCTTAAAACCAAACAGTATGGCTATCAGGAACTCATTGTGCCTCTACCTTCAAGAGATGTTTTATATGGCTGGCCTTTAAAACTTTATTCCTGATTGTGCTGTTTAACAGCATTCTGTTTAAGACTGGACACATCCACTTAACCTAAAAAGTTTGGCCTAAATTCAATGATTGTCTATGCTTCTACTACTGACATTTCACAAAGGCATGAACTTGTATCAAGTATAGAAAACCTATTTCCAATATGACTCTCAATTTACATGTTGACTTTATGGCTCTCTATAACACCTACAGATGCTGGCTTTCTTGGTGCTGAGTCGTGGGAACACTGGGATGGATGTCTCACTGGCTGGGGATGGACTTAGCGGCCTCTGCACCATCTGACGCACCTGATATGATCAGATTATGGGTATAAGCACATGGACACACATTAACAGAACTAAACATTCCTTAAGTTTATTTGCTGAAAATATTTGATATAGGTCTTCTTTATTACTACTGTACTGGAAATATCAAGAGCATCTACACTAGATCTAATAAACACAACAGACAGAAAGAAAAGTATGTGATACAGTATCAAGCTTGCCTGTCTATAGCTTGTGCGTGTTTTCCCACATTCAAAAGGGGACAGATGACTCTGAATATTTTTTCTTTAACACAACCGTTGCCTTTGTACACTCTTTTAGTATTAGGCAATGAACTGTCCTAGCAAAAACTAAAGTGGTCTGATCTTGTTCAAGTGTACCGATTAGAGAACAAGCGGATGCGCACATATCCTATGCTAATGATTTATCTGGTGGACAGAATTGAAGTTATTAATGGTTATACAGCACTCATTCCTTTAAAGATTTTATCTATCTATTTACAAAAACATTAAAGTAAAATTTCTTTAATTTTCTAATATGTAATTCGTACTTGACATTGAGACTCATATTTTTGACATTCCATTGATACATGTTCCATGGTAATAGTGCAAGTGCAGGTATCACATACTGGGGTGGATATCTTCACCATGAGTCAATAAAGTACAACCAATCCTCAGTCAACAAAGAAGTGCCTAAAATGGCAATTCCTGTTGAAAGATGAAGGATATACATCAACACCTTTCTTTATCCTCCCCAATTTTTTTTTTTATTCCTTTGGGCTTCCAAGTCACATTTAGCTTGCCATTCATATCTTCCAGAATAGTTTATCATGGCCATAAATTTGTTGTGGAGTATAACTATTGTATATGGATTGGTAGATAAACTGTTTTAGCCTTAATATCTCCTATTCCATTACTGCTGATACCAAAATGTCCAGGACATAATCAAAATTCTACACTCATGCTTGGAGTGGATTCTTACAGTCCAGTCTTTGACTTTCTGAACCATAGGATGCACTGGAGCATAAGTGTGGTAAAGGCTGGAGTATACTCTGGGAATCAGAGTATAATGCATATTTCTCTTTTGGGGACTGCTCAGTTAGTCTAAGCACAGCCTGACTACTCAACAGTTACACAGTAAATATAGAATATTTTGCTACAGAGTAATCACAACAAAACCTACATCACATTTTTAACCACAAACAGAATCATGGGGAAGGAGCCTACTGCTTGTTATTCAAGTAGAATCTGCTTTTGAATGTTTTCAACTAATCCAGCAAAGTTTGATTATACGAACTTCCCAGAAGGAGTAACATGCAAAACTTACTTCTTGGATTGATTTTCTGTTCCAACCACTTTCATTAATGGCATTTTTAAACTGAATTAAAAGACTATGATAACTCTGAATGTTGATCAAATACAGTGGTAGGGTTTGATGGTGTGTGTTTAAGCCTAAATACATACTTTAAGCCAAGTTCTGAGTTTGCAAGAGTTTGTATACACACTTTCAACTTCAGTGGACCTGAATGCTCCTAAGCATATTCTAAGATTATAATCATGCCAACAATTTTCAGGATGTCACCAGTGGCCTGCCTACCAATATACTTGGCAACCATGGTCCAATTTCCATCCACATTTCAAACCATACAACATGGTTTTCTATAGGCACCCCAGGATTGTTTAGATACTTTCTTCAAATGAGAGGAAGTCTGGCTCATCTGGTGACCTGAATGACCATCTCAATTTCAGAATAATCACATCCCTCAAAAACATTAGCAATGTCCAATAAATATCTCAGTTGTCTGTAACCATATATTCCTTTCCCATTTAAATGTTTAGGATAACTGTATAGGGAAATGCACCTTGTGTTTAATACAAATGAAAACCCTAACTTCAATCCTACTGATTATCAAAAAAAAATTGGGGTAGCCTATTCCCTTAATTGTACTAAACATATGTTTCACCAGAAATCTACACAGGTTAATTTCTTTAGCATTATTTCACACTAATCTATACCTGAGTAAGTTTTCCCATTAAATTCCTTGTTCTTGTGACATTAAATCAAAAATAAAAGAAAGCACTTCAATAATTTACCTTTAATATTGACTGAGGTGTATCAACAAGAGAGGATTCAGTACTAGGGTGAACCTCAGACTTTCTTTTTCGCATAATTTTGGGAGTTTGCAACAGGGACATCAAGTCTGATGATATGTTCTTGGTTACACTGTGAAGAGAAACAATTTCAAAAAATATTACAAACACATTTCTAAGAAAAAAAAAAAAAAAATGGCACAAAAATAAGCAAATATGCATACAAACTGAATAAGGAACACACTTAATCTGTATACCACCTCATCCCAACAAGGACCATTCACCTCTATAATCTCACACATTCTGCAATCCATGAAAATATTAATTTCTTTGCTTTTTAATATCTTTTTTTATCTTTTACCACTTCCATCTGCTCTCATTACTTCCATCCATTTGACTCAACTTATTCTCTGTACTATTCACCTCCTTCCAAGCATTTTCTTATTCCCTTTGAGGTTCACTAATCTCTCACCCCATCTCTCAACTGCTCTCTCTTGCTTACTTTTTATCTCCTCCAAATCACTAGCCCTTATTCCTCAAGATACTACCCACATACCATGTAACTCTCACTACAGCTATATATTCATCCATTCCAACACTCACTACCCCTTCTCATACATACACATCCAAACTGCTATATGCTACACACTTCTCTGACACCCATTTTCTCCAGGAACTCCAATTAAAGGGGTTATCAAGGCAAAAAGTCTGCGCTTCTCCCTATCCTCACACGCCTCCCTTACGTAGAACATTCCACACATTTTCCCTCATTTCTCTCCCTTAAGTACATTTCCAATCTATTTCCCTATATTACAAGTTACAAGTAGTCTCCCTTACACCAACCCCTTTAATCATATTATCACACACTCTCCGAGTATACTCCCCATCTCATATTCCTTACACATACTTAAACCACCTCAAAGTATTATACTTTATCCTCTCCACCACTCCATAATTCATTCCCAGCCACACCAAATCTCTCATACAACCCCTCTTTACTTTCTCCATTGACCTCTGTCACTCATCTCATGTTTATATTTTGGCTATACAGGTCTGTTACGAGGACCATGCTGTCCCTTAATCCTTTCTTCACTTCCATACTTACACCTCTACCCGTCATCATTCTGATAAGGAACGCAATGACTCTTTTGCCCTGTACGGCTCTCTCTATTACCTCTCCTGTATCACCAAACTTATCTAAAATAGCTCCCAAATACTTAAAATCTGTCACCTCTTCAAGTCTTTCTCCTCCCTTCTTTATCTATATATCAATTTTGTACTCTTTCATATCTCACTCCTTAGGGCTTTGCAAGATCTATACTTTCACACTGTTTACTTTCAACACCATTACCTTACTTTTACTTGCATTGACCTTCAATCCCCTATGTTTACACACATCATAAAAAAACTTACAATCCTCTTAAAGTACTGCTTTTCTAAATATTTTCCACTCTCTAATTTTGTTAAGTCTCACACTATACCATTTCCCACTTAATTTTTCCCGATATCTCTGTGCACTGGCTAATTTTCCAAGCTTGCCCACTGTCACTTTCATATATATGACATTTCTCCTTTTCCTAAATCCACCACTAACTTTCACTCTCACCTCCACTAAAAGCAACTAGATAATCGACTTGCAATCCTTCTTAGCACAATCACAACCATCAACCTCAACTTTGCACATGTCAGTCAACATGTGATCCTTTAATGCACAGTTGACCCTTAACCTCATCCAGGAATGCTTATGCTTACAACATATATCCTCAGTCTCCTTTCCTCTTTCAGTATATATATATTGCTAAACTTTTTACCAATCTTCATGTACAACTAGGACTTTTTGCCTCATGATTATACCCTCAACTGCCACATCATCTTCTTTCATCCAAATCCCCTTATGCTAAGATTCAGCTCCTTACATCAAACCTGTTAAAGCACTCCTCTCAAAATGCATGGTAGTATTTTTCTTCCTACACTATAAATTCATTACACCTTCCACATAGTAACCTTGTTAACCCTTTTAACTTTTTTTGTGTGTTTCCTCCATATCCATAAGCACCACATACAAATTCTATTTCTCTTAAATATGTCTCATAAGATTCTTCAAACAAACAAATGAGCCAGACAACTCCTGAAGCCACATTATTCCTTCCCATTCTGATGCCCTATGCATTTTACTACCTTCTCCATCACCAAACTCTCATAAAACTTATCAAGTACACTAAGTAAACGTATCATTATACTAAGTCGCTGTATCCCCTGTTAGTGAGGTAGTGTAAGGAAACAGATGAAAGAATGGCCCAACCCACCCACATACACATATATATACATAAACTTATATCTGTGTATTTCTAACATTCACTTTTGCCTTTACACAAAAGCACTATACAAACATTCTGTCAATCTCCAAGCACCTCACCCTGGACCATACATACACCGAAAATCCTATCACCCCTGCTTGAGATGTTCAATTGCAATCCCATCCATATGAGCCATTTTGCCACACTTCATCTGCAAGGCAACCACCACCTCTTCCTTCACAAAACTACATCCCATGTCTCTCATGCTTAACATACCTCCCTAAATGTGCCATCCTATCATCTAAACCATTAATCAGCCCTTCAATATACTCAATACATCTCTTCATAGCTTCTTTACTGTTATCACTTTCCCATTTACTCTCATCAATTCTCACTTGTTCTCCTAACACTACTCACATCCTTTGCAAACATTTGACTGCACAAGTATAAAGCATTCATAAAATACATTATAATTTGCAAAAATAGTACTTAAATAATAAACCTACCTGGTATCTACACCCATTCCTCCATAAATGCTCCGTCTCAGAACTGACTCCATGAGCTTTGAAACATCATCACGCATGA
>JAUUDZ010024648.1:0-11602 GCA_032361705.1 Panulirus versicolor | reverse complement strand
ACGCATGAGGGAGGATTCTCCATCACGACTTTTTTTTGCAGCAGGACTGAACAGCCCAACCTCTCCATCTTCTTCAGCAGTATATTTTGAATGCAATGCCTGAACTCGTGAAGGGAATACCACATGTGAAGCTTCTCTGCTTAAAAAAGGAAAAAGAAAAAGAAATTATATATGTTTATATGTAACTATTACAACTAATATAAAGGACTCAGAAATGTAAAAACAAACAAATCAAGAAATACTATATCATATGCAAAAACACTTCCTTCTGGAATAACTGTAGTTTGAAAAAAAGATCTATGGCAGTCTTTGATTTCATTTTGTTATGCATGTCAGCTAAAGACTAGATGTATGCCAATTAGGCTAGTTTACTTATTCCTGAACCACTGCATATCAGTCACTTTTCATGGTCTACATATCTGACTGGATACACATAAAAGACTCCTGAATTTCAAATTAACCATACCTTAAATTTTTCCTCTTCGGTGTGAATAAATCACTAAACTCTTGAGGCTCAACGGGTTCATGTGTTTTACGCCTTTGAGCCTTGCTTCTAAAAGGTGTGTAGGGTGTTGTGGACCCCCATTTTGAAGGCCAAGCTTCTTGACTGTGCTCCAGCATTTTATTTATGCTGGAAGCATGGGATGTAGGACTTGATACTGCTTGACGAATCTGAGCAGACAAAGGCTGAGGCTTTGTATAGATGGAATGGGTGGGCCCATTCTTCCTAATAACACCAGATGTCAACTGGAAAAAGAGGAAAATAAACATTTCCTATAATACTGTACAAAATATATTTCACAGAAGAAACCCTATATTTTTTACTAATAAAGAGAAAGAAGGGGGGGGGGGGGGGGCACGGAGTAATGCACTGTTTACTGTTGTTGGTCAACTCAGGTCCAGGCTGGTGAACAATCGCAAGGTGATCATTTTAGGAGGAGTAATGACACTGCTGGTAGTCCAAATTCCCATGAGATGGGCATCTGCCCAGCTATATTCCAAGAAAATACAAAGGAAAATATCGATAATTTATTATATGTGTCAGGACAGCGTCATCCCATTGTTCTCAGTTTAGATTTACATAAAGTACAGCACATTACAATATGCTGTACCATTACAAAAACAAAGTAAGTGAAAAGCAGCATCAATATGAACCATAGAAAAAAGACATAAATGATGAAAATTACTCTTTTAGCAACATCAGGAAGGTGAGTGAGGTAGCCATGCACAAGTGCAGACCGTGCTCCCTGCCGCTTCTTTGCAGTCCCCAGACCTCCTCGAAGACTGTCCTGCAGCAATGCAGCTTCATCATACCTACAATGGCCAATGTTTATGTTAAGTATGCTAATACTATATATCAAAAATACATAATAAGCAAAGTTGAATAAGCATATATAACTGGAAACAATAACTTCCAGCACATCCATCCTATTCCATATTCATCTACCTCAAAACTATTGAGTCACATCCATACAACACTGTCAAAACCACTATACAATCAAACATACCCATCTTTGTCCTAACAGATACCTATTCTTTCAAACTCTTTGATGCACTCAGGATCTTTGTCCCCTCAGGACCCACCTTATAGTTCACTTCAGCTTCCAAGACTGTATTTGCTGCTATGTCCACTCCCAGATATCTAAAACACTCCACTTCCTCCAGGTTCTCTGTTCAAACTGATATTCCAACTCATCTGTCTCTCTCCAGTGCTAAACCTAATAACATTGCTTTTAATCAAATTTACTCTTAACTTTCTCTTTTCATACACTTTCCCAAACTAAAACACCAACTTCTGCAGTTTCTCTTGGTTTTGCTACTAGTGCTGTGGCATCACCAAAAAACAAATGACTTCCCCCCAAAAAATTACCCCTGACAGACTGCAGACCTGCCCCTCTCCAATACCCTTGCATTCACCTTCTTCAACAACCCAAACATAAATCTTATAGCCATGGTGACATCATACACCCCTTCTGCCTACCCACCTTATTAGGAACTACTCACAACACTCCTCTCTTCTTACACACATGTCTTACTCTTTTGATAAAAACTCCTCACAGCATCTAGCAGCTTTCCTCCCATACCAAATATTCATAACATTTTCCACAAAGCATCTTTGTCAGTCATATCATATGCTTTCTCCAGATCCAAAAACACCAAACACAAATACCTCTGTTTTTCTGAGGATTTCTCACTCAGATTCTTCAAAGCACAAACCTAATCCATAAATCCTCTATCACTCCTGAGCCACACTGTTCCTCCCCATTCTGATATTCTAAGCATGTTACTATCTTCTCAGTCACCACTCTCCCATACAACTTCCCAGGTACTCTAAATAAGCTCACAGGTACTCTTATTTATAAATAAGCTTATGCCTCTATAATTTGAACATCCACTTTTGTCCCCCTTGCCTTTATAAAAGGGTACTAAAAAGGCATTCTGCCAAAACTCAAGCATATCATGATGACCCATATATATGTCAAAAATCCTAATTAACCAATCAATGAGTTACCTCCTTTCTTGAGAAATTATACTACAATCCCATCCACTCCAGCTGCCTTGCCACATTTCATCTTATGCAAGGTATTCACAATCTCTTCCCTTTCCACCAAACCATTTGCCATGACTCTCTCCCTATACTTACCTCCCCTACTCAAACATCCCACATCTGCCTTTCACTTTATCCCCCCTCCCTCCCAAAGAGAGAGAAAGTGTTACACAGATACACAGACCATCCAGAACCAAGGTCCAGGTGAGGTGGTCTGGCCTAAAAAAAGGAGTAAGCAAAGCAAAGACTGAGGAAGAGAGAATAAAAAGAAGTAAGCAAAGCGAAGGCTGAGAAAAAGAGAATATAGTTAATGTACTAGATATCAAATAGTGACATATCTTATAAAGCATCTGTTACTGTAATTAGTATACATCATGCTAAATAACCACTAACCTTGCCCTCTGCAGGTAATAAACAAGGAGATAGTCTTGAGCTGATGGGTTGGATGAAGCATGGAGATAGGAAACAAGTGCCTCTTCCTCAAAATGAGAGAGAGGTAAATGAACAACACTTTCCAACTTGCCAAGCTGCTCACAACCTGTTTACAACATAATAGAAACACTATATGGCACATCCTGGGACAAACAATGAAAAATTTACTTATGAAATATCTAAATATAATCAGTGCATTAAACAAAACATTTTTGCATATGACATTTCACTAAATGTAGGAAATGGAGCAACAATACATGAGAGTACATGCACACTAAAAACTGACAATTAATTGGAAAAGTAAACATGTAAACAAAATACATGTTTTCTATCAGAAGAATTGTATATCACATACATTCAAATGGCTGGCTCAATAATGTCATGCTGGAATTTCAATAGCTTTAAAAAAGTTGATTGATGATGTGCTTGGGCTACAAGCTGCAAATTTTGGAAGTCCAATGTCATGCCAGCAAGAGGCTGTCATTAGTAATGGACTCATAACTCTTAGTCAACGAGCACAAGCCAAGCTTACCATTACAGTCTTACACCCAGCATTTGTGTTCACTCACATATACTTTGCTTGTGCTTGCTGTTTTTCCTCATAATTTTTCACTAACAATGTGAAAAATGAGTTCATCTGATAATGAAGTGCACCCTAAATTATAAAGCTACTCCTGGATGAGAGAGAGGAATGACTTGCAGCAGAAAGCGTGGAATTAAAGCAGAAAATGAGCACTGCGTGGTTATTATCATTACTATTACATATACTATCTGGAAGACACTATCCTTTCTCCCCCTGTTGCTCTTGTAATATGAAACAAAATACCTTCAAAATGATGCCAAATTTATCAATATTTTCTAATCTTTTGTCAAAGTTGTGGCTACTTATTTTCTTCAGAAGTAAAATCAAGGAACTGTCTTATTCAAGCATTGTTCAGTCTCTAATGTCTTTGGCCATATACTGTTGGTATATAAACAGCAGTAAGGAATCGAAAAGGAAATTAGATAAAATCATAAGTGGTTATAGTAAGCTAAAAATTAAGAATGTAAAATCCTTACTTGATATGTACAAAAAAGCGGTCATTCATAGATGTAATTTATACAGAATCATCATGACCATCTATTATGTTGATGTTATGAAATGACGACAACTGGTAAAAAATTCAAATCAGTAACTAGTCTAATTGCACGTCACAAGATTGTGTGTTCCATCCAACTATGATTATGATTCTATGGTTGACTTTAACTATGTTTGTTTATATTTGTAATATGAATATGTGGTATCAGACTTGACACTTTGTGCATATAATTAGAATGCTCTTATATGTATTGCATATTCTTGTGTAATCTATGATCCTCTACATGCCTGTTTCTCTTTTGTATACTTATGGGCATAAAACAAATTCTCTGTGAGCAATAAAGTACTACCATTATTAAAGTTTTGAGGCTCATCTCAAAATCTAGATCTGGCTTAGGTTTAAATGTTGTTCTAAATGCTTTGTATAACCTAACATCATTAAACTACTGTGACTTATTGATATTTCTACCTTAACTAAAGTAATGGAGCACTAGGAACTAAAGAACAAAAAATATGAGAAGTGAAGGCTCACTTTCAGGTGCATAACTTTTGAATTCTCTAAAGGAAATTCTATTTCAAATGAAAACAAACCAGCAAATTTAACTGGATAATCTGTTAACTTTTCTTCAGGCTAATCTATTTCTAAGACTAAGAAGATACACTTACCTGGTAAGGGATCAATCTATTATATAAGGAAAGTGGTAACGTACAAATTTCTAAACTTAAGGGGAAATGACAAGCATATCTTAATTAAAAATGATCTAAAAAGAAATAAAGAAATATCTATCATCTGTCAATACAAGAACACACCAGTGAAGAGATGATTTAGAAGATCTTCGGAATTATTCTTGATGCGATGAGATCGCTGGTAGTGAAAAGCTTCCCTGATGAGTCCATTGGCCAGAAGAAGGGTTAAATGTAATCTTATATCATCCATATCTACCTTGGGGGGTTGACGGATCTGAGCATACGTCAGAGCTCGACTGTGTTCACCCTTTTGGAAAGAAAAGCAAAAGTTTTTAAAGCAATAAGGAAAACTGCCAAATGAACTTGGAATGATCTTTATCACTATCATTTTCCTTTCTTTCTTACATATTCACTCTCCCACCTTTGTGAGGTACTGTCAAGAAAAAAAACCTCTACTGGTTCCTTCAATTGCTCTATGGAAAGGATTTCCAGTCCCATGCCCATCTCCCTCATTCATCTTCAATGATGCAGGTGTTCTTTCTCCCCTGTTCCCCAAAGAAAAATAGTCATACAAAGTCATCTTAACCCCTTTTCTTTGTCAACTCCTGGTGCTACCTCACTAATGCAGGAAGTGGCAAGGCATAAAAAATTCTAATAATAATAAATAACAGAGGAGTGGGACAGGATTCAAAGGTATTTACAGAAGCAGTACTGATATGTATGAGAGAAGTGTGGGGAATGCAGAAGCTGGTAGGTGGGCAGTAAAGAAAGAGAAGTGAAAGGTGAGATCATGAAGTTGCTAGCGAAAGAGAAAAGAAAGGTGTACTGGCAATACTTACAAGGAAAGGTAGGTAGTAGTTGGCACGCAGCCATCAATTAGGGAGGTATTTTACCAGTTCTACCCACCAAGGTATCAGGAGGGTTAGTGACATCTGCTTAAATGAGCCACTTGTTCAGTGGTTGTCAAGTTGCACTTATCTGACCCAGGTAGCTGTCTTTTCTTTCTGCCTCACTAACACATGGAACTACTGGCATTCTGTCCACAAGCGTACAATCTCTCCTTGTCATACATAACACATGACAACTTAACTTGCACAGCTCTTTCTTCATAACTTTTCCAGGGGTTAACACAAAGCTGCCTTTTGGCAAAATGGTAGAAGTAGATAGAAGTAGTAGATAAGAACATTCAGGCAGAAGCATTAAGCAAAACTTTTAGGTAGAAGCAGTGGGAAAGAGCATTAGATAGTAGTCAGTTGGAACATTAGGTAGGAGCTTCAGCAAACACTGCGATACAGTTGCCCTCTGCCAGTGGCCTGTTAAGGTGAGCGGCATAAAGGCTAAGAAGTGGCACTGGAGTTCTCTAGTTATGGAGACTATATTGCCATGGACACCCTATGAAGGAGTTCCAATTAGAATGGGCATTAGAGATATAGATAGGTAGATAGATTTACAAGGAAAGAGTGCAGATGACTGGGAAATATAAAAGAAATAGCAGCAGAATGCCAAGAGGGAGGTGCAAGGCTTCAAAAAGAGGGTAAATGAATGGTGGGGTGAGTGAGTATCAGCAAGCTTCAGGGAAAATATGTTTTCGAAGGTTGATAGTGTGAAAAAAGGAATAAATGGGAACATCAGTGAAGGGAGCATTTTGATAAAAATGGTTAAAAGTAGTGATAAGATAGGGAGGAGTGAATATCATGAAGGTTTATTGAATGTGTTTGATGATAGGGTGGTAGATGTAGTGCATTAGGATTGGGAAGTTAGGCAAAGTGGACTCTTGGAGAATGGTTTGGTGAAGAAAGAAGTGGTGGTAAAAGCCTTGCATAAGATGAAATAAGGTAAGGTGGACGAAGTGGATGGTACTGCATTTGAATTTCTAAAGAAACAAGGAGGTGACTGTGTTGTTAATTGGTTAGTTGGATTTTCAATGTATGGGTTGATTGTACAAGGAATGTCGGTGTGAGAGAAGATATGTCAATAAGGACATTCTATTGGAGCAATTAAAACTGTTTTTCCTCATAAATTAGCAGCTTACAATACAATGCCTATCTAATTTCACTGGCAGGAAGCCCCCAACACTCAAGACCAAATCTGTTGTGAAGAAGCCTGTTGTCTGGGTTGTGAGCTCTGTATGATGATGGTGGAAGGTGCTAATCTAACAGCTACCTTACTTTCCAAAGACCATGATTGAAAGCCTTGTTGTATACTTTGTTTGTATGTTTAAGTACAGCTGCATTGAGAGGAAAAACTGTGTAATTCACGCACCGTCACAAGCAGAAACAACATTACAAAATTTCAAGATTATAACTTTATAACTTTAACATTATAACTTTAACATCAGCTCCAGAAAAAAACAAGACATATCTAAAGAAAGGCAATAGAACTTTTAGTACTAAGTCAGAAATCTATATAACTTTTATAAAGCTGTTTCTGAAAAGAAAAACTACTAAAATATGAAAAAAATTAACTAAAACATAACAGCACAAACATCATCTCTGAAGAGCATAAAGAACAAATAATCGTCGTGGAACAAACCTGGTACAGGAAAGCTTTCATTATACGCCTATGTTGCCAGGGTGTGATGTCATTGGTGTTGACCAATGGATCCAGCAACACATTAAGGCCCTCCTACATGGAGAAATATACAAAATTTTTAAGAATGCAGACATCAATGAGCATGTACACCTCTCTTCTACTTTAGCTTACTTTAAAACTATTGAAAATATAACAGAAGTTTAACCTACACTACTTGCAATGATAATACTTTTAATTATACACAATAAATGACAAGCTGTATCCTTAACTGATCAATGCTAAGTACTGATCACGCACAAATGAACAATACCATCAACTCCACACATCGCTACATTAGCAGCCATATTCAATGTGTAATATTTCTTTGGAACTGGATAGAAGGTGGCTATATAAACTGATTCTCTTTGCAACTTTGAAGTTGTCAAGGGCAAGTGAGGTCAATCGCCAGACATTTCATAACACTAGAAATACAATAATACACTATAAAATTAACAAAACCTCAATTTCATATTGTGTGATAAACTGAAGTTGTAAAAATTATATTGAGATATGTTACATCCAGTGTAATCATAAATAATGGGAAACATTTTGCATTTCAACTGGATGATGGGTGGTTATATGAGGTCACTGCAATCTTTAATTCAGAGTTGTCATGCACAGGTAGGGTTAAATGATATGCAGGAAACGACATTAAAGATGTAATTGAAGTATAGCCTTAAGAGATGCAACACTGCCTGCAATGAATGCTTCCACACCTAGATAATACTGTTCAAGTACTCAACAACTAACCTGAAAATCCTTGTGATCAAGGAGCCAGAAGGCCTGAGTCAGCTTGATATGAGATGGGGAGAGTGAAAAGCTGGACGGATATTTCACAAGCTCCTCTACAACCCTGACATACCTGTTGGAATTCATCATTAGATCTTCATACATCAAATACTAATAAAGTTTTGTCAGAGACACATCTCATTATCAATACCTGTTTCTATTTCAAGACATATCTCATTATCAATACCTGTTTCTATTTCAAACTTGTGGAATATAAACTCAAGCATAGATTTATCTACCTACCTCCTCACTATAAAAATGTTAACTATATTATCAATACCATTATCTATAGCAAAGACATCTTGATTAAAAAAATCTGTTCTTGCACTCACCCATCAGATAAGAGGGATGCCAGGTCAAGAAAGAGATACTGCACAATGCGATGTTTAGTGGTAGTAGATACATCAGGAAGTAAAAAGACTGCTAAGAGAGCATGTAATGATGGAGGAGGATACATTCCACTACCTCCTTCTTTTTCCCATGCCTTTCCAATACTTCCACTTGAACCTGCTGTGTCCTCCAGCAAGCCATCAATCATAAGCACTTCATTGCCAGCAAGAACTGAACTAAGTCGCTGGATTTCAGAACGTCTACAAAAAGATAAATATTTACATCAGTGTCATCACTCAAAAACTGCAAATGGATTAAATCTAAGATCCATAACATATAGCTTCAGGAAGTGAAAAGGCATATAAAATCTCTAGCATTTCACTTACAATTTAATGTTCTGAAAATTTTTAAGAGAGCAAACCATTAAATACAACAAAATAATTCCTGAATGTCTGTCATGCTAAGCAAGCAACAAAAAAATTACCTGTTTTTGTAAATACGGCACAAAAGATCAGCAGGGAATGGTACATGGCAGTCCTCAATGACATCCTCTGTAGGTGTGTGTGACAGAAGGCCACAGTGATAGAACCAAAGCACTACACTCAGGTGGAGCATCAAAAGACCTACAACTTGAACTCGACTCTCTAACTCTCCAGCACCTGTAAAATCCCGACGGAAATATCTTAATGCCCTTATTTATCCATTCACAAAGGCAGAGCTAATACCTACGGTACACTTTGTGAGTGGGAAATCTTCAAACATTCTAAAAACAAATATCTCCTTAAAGTTCGTTGGTACAACTAACTAAAACAATTTTCTAAATAAAATATACAGCTTGATTCAGTGAAATACTGTTTATATGTGCTACATGCCTTTTAATCTAAGCTGCTATACTGCAAGTGGCATGAGGTACACCAGGAATACTGTCAGACACACATGATGAGATGTGTGGGTTTTCATAACTAATATCCACTATCTCGTAAGAGTGTCAGAGCTTCACTATTCATTACAAAACATGAGAGTACAAATCTTATACAGACCTCAAATGACATTTCCTTATAGACTGATCAGTGTATGGAAAGAATTTAGGTTGTATTACCTAGCAATAATGCATGGGATGCCAATACAAGCATTTATGGATGTACATTTTGCCTTGAGGCAGAGGTGGCCAATTCAAAAATGGTTTACAAATGCTCTATCTGCAATGAGCAAAATGAAGTTTTACCTAAGGAAGTATAAATGAGGTACATCAGAAAGCCCTAAAGTCTATTTAAATAAACAATTCTACCTCTAAGTTTCCCAGTGTTGTTTGTCCATTCACCTCTCTCCTATCAGTTTATAAACTGAAACTGCTACAAGTAAAAATCAAATTTAGGTATATGATTTCTAACATCCTCATTCTTTTATCTTAGCAAAGTAGCATCAGAAAAAAAAAAAAGTCTCTCTGAGGAATCTTCACTTGGCTCTTTCTTCTGTTCCTACATTAATCCTTTATCTGCTTCCATTGTCTTTTGACAACCCTAGTAAAAGTACTCCCATTGTCATACAAAAATCTAAAGCTTCATGCCTGTTAAAAATCGAAGCTAGTGTATGCTTCTGATATCATTTACAGATATAAACAAGATCAAAAGAAGGGAGAGCTAGGTAGGATGTAAGGGAAAAGAAACTTGAATGTTCTGGCCCTGAGAAAAAAAGCTCAAGGGGGGAAAAGAGAATGGGTTGGTAAAAGAAGTAAAATCAGAGGTTGGTGATAGGGTCAGGACTATGGAAGGGGAAGCACTACTTCAGAAAAAAGAATTGTAGTAGTGTGAAAAAGTGTATGGAAGTGAACCTTGGAATGATGTGGGTAAAAATGGAAACAGATTGCAAGATGCGGGTGCTTGTGCACCTGGCCATAAGAAGAAACATCGTAAGGGGCAAGCATTTGGGAGCTGCTAAGCGAGTGTGTCAGCAGTTTTGATGCTATAAAAGATGGGTGACTTACATGCAAATGTGAGTAATGTGGCAGTTGAAGGGCTTGGGATATTTAGCATCATGAATGGAAATGGTGAAAAGCTTGTGCAAAAAAACGAATAGTGATTGGGAATACCTGGTTTAAAAAGAGGAACATACACAAGTATATGTATGTGAATAGAAAAGATGGTCGGTGGGCATTATTGGATTACATACTAATCAACAGGCATGCAAAAGAGAGGCTTTTGGATGTGAATGTGCTGAGAGGGGCAGCTGGTGGGATGTCTGATCACTACCTTGCGGAGGATACGATGGAGATTTGAAGAGGTTTTAAAAAAAGTGAAAATATATGAATGAGAAGAGCAAACAAGGTAAGGAGCAGGGGAGAATGGCAACTGAGAGGATGCTTTAAGCAACTAACTGGAGAGTATCAGTCTGGCTTCAGGAAAGGAAGATGGTTGGCACAACAGGTGTTTCCTTTGAAAAGTTGAGAAATATTTGCAGAAAGAACAAGAATATAAGGATCAGAAGAAAGCAACAAAGACCTTGTGGTAGGTCCTAAAAATATATGGGCTAAATGAGAAGTTTCTACTAGAATAATAAGGCAGGTTAGTTGGAGTGTTTAAATTAACGAAACTTGGAGAAAGTGAATCGTCTGAAATGTATAGGAGTGGACATAGCAGCAAGTGGAACTAAGGGCACTGAAGTGAGTCATAGGATGGGTAAGGGGGTGAAGGTTCTTGGAACACTAAAGTATGTGTGGAGAGTTCCTCATATCAGAGGGCAAAAATGGGTATGTTTGAGGTTAAACTAATCCCAACAATATTATACAGATGTAAGGCATGGTCTATAGATAAGCATATGTGGTTGGGAGGAGGGTGGATGTTTTAGATATGTTTGAGAACAATATGTAGTGTGTGGTGGTTTGATCAAGTGAGTTATAAAAGGGTAAGAAAGAGAGAGGCATGTTAATAAAGAGAGGGTTATTGAGAAAGCTGAAGAAAGTGTGCTGAAATAGTTTGGGTATATGGAGAGAATGAATGAGGAAAGGTTGACAAAGGATAATTGTGTCAAATGAAGGGATCAAGAAGGGGAAGACCAAATTGGAGGTGGGAGATGGAGTGAAAAATGTTTGGGTGATTGGGCCCAGAAGATGTAGGAGAGTGAAAGGCATGCACAGGAAAAACTGAATTGGAACATTGGGGTATACAGGG
>JAUUDZ010024617.1:0-11180 GCA_032361705.1 Panulirus versicolor | reverse complement strand
GAAGAAAAAGTGGTTCCAACAATGTTATATGGTAGCGAGGCATGGGCTTATAGTTAGTCAGCAACTGAAGCAGTTTCTCGCATGAATCAGCTTTTAGAGCTGTTTCTTTGGCGAACCACAACTGACTCATTTCCCAGGCCCTTTCTTCCCCAACTGACTGCATACTTGCCCCTCTAACCAAAACTCTTGCCTTTACCTCCCTAACCACCCCATCCATAAACTAATTTAACAACCATGGGGACATCGGACACCCCCCTCTAACCACCCCATCCATAAACAAATTGAAGAACCATAGAGACATCATACAACCCTGCCACAAACCGACCTTCACTGGGAACCAATCACTCTCCTCTCTTCCTACTCATAAACATGCTTTACATCCTTGGTGGTAAAAGCTTTTCACTGCTTCTAGCAGCTTACCTCCCACACATATACTCTTAAGACCTTCCACAAAGCATCTCTATCAACCCTATCATATGTCTTCACCAGATCCATAAATACTACATATTAATCCATCTTTTTTCTAATAATTTCTCATACACATTCTTCAAAGGAAACACCTAATCCACACATCCTCTACCACTTATGAAGCCACACTGCTCTTCCCAAATCTGTACATGCCTTCACCCTCTCTATGAATATTCTCCCATATAATTTCTCAGGAATGCTAAACAATCTTATGCCTCTGTAGTTTGAACACTCATCTAATATTATCCCCTTTGCTTTTGTACAATGGCACTATGCATGCACTCTGCCAGTCCTCAGGCACTTCACCATGGTCCATACAATTATTGAATATCCTTACCAATCAATCAACAACACAGTCACCTCCTTTTTTGATAATCTCTGCTATACCACCAAACCTGCCACCTTGCCAGATTTAATCTTCTGCAAAGCTTCCACTACCTCTTTTCTCTTAACCAAACCATTCTCCCTGACCCTCTCACTTTGCACACCACCCTGACCAAAACACCCTATATCTGCTACTCTATCATCAAACACATTCAACAACCCTTCAAAATATTATTATTATTATCATCTATTAGTATTATCATACAACACCATGGCCTCTTCTGTAGAGGTTCCTGCAGCTCCAAGGCTTAGCCATTATGAGTGGGAGGAAAAAGGTGGACTTCTTTGTAATCAGAAGTTCTTTGATGAGATTTTACTCAGATGATTCACCCTCACCTGACTTCATTTGTGGCATAATCACAAGCACTAGTGATTGGACATAACTATCTATCTACCTACCTCTTGTGCTTGTTACCCTCAGGAACTCCCTGAGCAGATGAAGAGAACAAATATCCACATCTTACATCAGTCATATCTCACACCAATTACTCACACCAACTACATAGTCTTTGTATATGTGTTGTAGATTTCCTACAGTTCAGTTGAAATTTTTTTAAAACAATATCCATAGATATTTGAATTATCTTATCAAAAGCCTTTTTTAGACCCACCAATCAAAATCCCAGCTCCAAAAACCATAGGTATTGATATTTAGTTGGTATTTCTTGCATTGCAAAAGTTTGTGTCTGACACCTGAATCATTTTTTTCCCAAAATAAGTGCAAATACCTTTCCTCTGTAACTCATTTAAGATAAACCCTGAAAGTTTGTATATTCCTTTAAGTTGCCTCCTCTTGAATACATGAGATGACTTCTAAGAGTTCAACACCCCCAACAAGGGAAAAGAAATGAACACTTTAAAATGCCCAAAGCCAGAAGCCTCAGGGCTAAGAAGTTGCTGGACTATGGGTATCATTATTCCTAAAGGGGCTTAGCTGATCAAAAAAGTCATAACCTTTCTAGTTTTATTTTTTAATATACAAGTGTTAAACATTACAACTACTTGGAATGAAGTTGATGCCTTAAGGGAGGCACGAGACGTCTTACATTTCATTCATCATAGGATCTGGAGGATCGTTGAAACAGCTTTTGGCTCAGGAGCACCAGACAAGGAAATTGTTGAGGAGGTTGGATTTGCTACACCTGGGCATGTGCAGTGCTTAAATACTTCATGAGATGCCACTTGCTTCAAGTATTTAGCTGTGCTTAGCATAAAAAAGCAAGCAAGGACTGTTGCATCACGTCGATATAATGTTGAATTTTGCCAGGTGCCATTTCACTGAAGACCTTGCAACTGCTGGATTATGGGTGTTGCAAAGATTTGGAATGCTGGAATGGAAATGTGAAACATTTAGTATTGATACACCTTTTATGAGAAAATAGGGAAAACAGCTGAATGGGTAAACATAAGCCAACTTGATACTGTTGTGTAGAAGACATAGTATGATAGTTTGGTGATGACTTTAGGAATGAAAGTTAGTGTGCTAGAGATTCATGAATTAGATGAAAGAGTTATTTATATTTAGTCTAGGGAAATATCAGATGATGCTATTGATGATTGCATAATGCATGGCTGAATATGTTGAGATGAATATTGAGACATTTCATTAATTAATCAAATTTTTTTAAAAATTAATATTAAGCCTATAATAATCTAGAAGTTTTTATTCACTTTATAAATGTTTTAATCTTTGTTATAAATGTTGTTTTAATCTGTTGTTTCCACTTTATTTGTTTTATAAAGTTCCTTTGGTTCATATAACGTAAAGATTTGTTCATCTCCTGTCTGACTCTGTTCCCATTTTTATTTGAATCAGTTGCTCACATCCTTTTGTTTTGCTATAATGTATCCTCATGTTATACTTGTCTGTTGAAATGAAATATATTAACCATAATATTATGGTTTCTTATTTATCTTCACACAAAAGTGCAGTCATCAGATGGTGATAGCATTTTTGTTTATACTTACCCCTTCAAATACTAAATGGTTTATTGCTTACAAAAATTCTTTCCTTTACGTCTTTATGTGGAATACCAGACCCTTCACCAGTCTGATCACTGCATTTGTCTATGTCTTTCATGGTTCGCACTTCTTGTATACACAATGATTTTATCAATATCGATTTTATTAAATTTTTCTGTAACATATGTATTATGTGGTCATTATGTCATAGTAGGCTTACATCACTTTATTCTTTGAATGATTTCCTTGCACAATCCTAATTCTGTCTGTTATGCTGATACCCATGTGTTGTTTTTTCTTATCCTACACACAACACACAATTTCTCACATCCACTAAAGTCCTAAGTGTGCTTCCAGCCTTTCTCCTTTACATCATTCTTTACCTTTTCCCACAGACATCATTATTAACAACACCCCAAATACATCAACCTCTTAACTAGGTAGTCTTCTCCAATTAGTTAACTCTTGGATTTAAACTGCCTTTCCCTTAGACCTCATTTCTGAAGGAATGAAAGTAATCCTACCATCTCCTTACAAGCACCATACACCTACTCAAACCTCACTTACAATTTTTTTTTTTTACATAAGTACTCTTGCCAATTCCAGTCTACTCTTAACAGTTTTATGTATTACCATGACAGAGTCAGTCAGAGCTGTGGACCCTAGTCCCTGGCATCATGGGTTTTTGCCTGACTGCACTGCCAGAGAGGGAGGGCTCTGGCTGTAGTAGTACCAGCCCCTCCCACAACCTTTCCCCCTCTGTTAGACCTTCTTCGTTTCCTATTCACTATACTAACATTTGTAGTCTTTCTAGTAACCTTTCCTCAGTTGAACTCCATCCGTTTTGTACTTCTCCTAATATCTTACTTCCCTCTAAGGCACGGTTGTTAGTTGATGTTCTCACTAGTCCCTTTTTCATATCTAATATAGCCGCCACTCATGATTCTGGTTCAGAGGTAGTGTTTATGCTTATTTCAACATCAACATGCCTGTTGCATGCCTCAAGGACCTTGAGTCCCCAAAGTTTGGTATTATGTGGCTCAAAGTCTGTCTCCCTACTACCACACTTTTCCTCTGTTTCACCTATTTCTCTCCTACTTCTACAAATTTTATAATTCTTTGACTATCTAAACTCCTGTCATGAGACTAACATCCTTTCACCGCAAGCCGAGATCCTCTACCTTACAGATTTCAACATTCACCGTAGGGAATGGTAGAATTCCCCCCATACAGTTGATGGAGGGATTAAAGCTCGTCTTCCATTCTCAGTGATTTAGAGTAAATTATTTCCCACCCTACCCTTATTCCTGACCATTGTGACCTTTCTCCTAATTAGTTCGCCCAATTAGTCCATCTATTCAATCTTGTAAATACATTTATTCTAATGGCACCTGCCCCTCCAGCAGCCCCTTCTATGTGTAAATACTGGCACATCAACAAAGCTTACTGGAATAACTTGTGTGACTTCTTTTCTGACTTTCCTTAGGTAAATTACCACCCCTTATGTGGTGATGCTGCTGTCTTTGCCAAATTTATAGCAGAGGTTATTTTTGCGGGAATGGAAGCATTTCTCCCCTCTTCCTCTAAGACGACCTCTTCATCCAATCCTTGGTTCAACCATTTTTGTTCTGAGGCCATTCGAGTAAGGGATCAGACATATCGGGCTTGGAAAAACTCTTTCCTCTGGCTCCATTTCTGCTTTTATCATTTCCCATAATCACTGCAAGCACATTTTCTGTGAGGCAAAGTGTTCCTTTATTCAAAGGAAGCGCAACAACCTCACTTCTTCACCTGCTGATAGGTCTTTCTGATCTGTAGCTTAGGCATCTCCAACAACTGTTACTGTACCTCTCCTTCACTTTTCTGTTTTGACAGTACCATAGCTGTCTTTGTTGTAGACAAAGCAACTCTATTTGGTTCTCATTTCTCTAACTCCACTTTGGATGACTAATATCCTTCACCCCCTGATGCTTCTCTTACTGATCCTATGTTCCATCCCGTAATCTCTCTACAAACTATCCAAAAAGCGCTTCTCTCTCCAGACACAAACAAAGCTTAAGGTCTTAATGGCATCCATCACCCACTTACTGAAAAAAGTGTACATCTGAACTTGCACCTGTGCTTGCTTGTCTGTCCTGTTTCTGTTAAAAAACTAAAACTTTGCCTTCTCCTTGGAAGCATGCATTGATACATACCATCCCTAGGAAGGATGACTGTTCTGACCCATCTAACTGTTGTCCTGTTGCTTTGACATCTACCATTTTCAAAGTCTTTCCTCCTCAATTCCCATATCTTTAAACACCTCAAAAATTAGTTTTCTCAGATCACCAGTATGGCTTCCATAAGGCAAGATCCACTGGTGATATTCTTTTCTATCTTACTAATGTCTGGTCATCATCCCTGAGAGATTATTGGGAGTCATGTTTAGTTGCCCTTGACATATCTAAATCTTTTGACAGGTTGTGGCTTTGGGGGTCTTATCTCTAAGCTCCCTCTTTTGGCTTTCATCCCTCATTTTGCTTCCTCTCTGGCCGTTCTATCTCTGTGTTATTGATGGATCAGTCAGCTCCCTTCTCTCCACCTGTAGTGGTGTCCATTAAGGTTCTGAGCTGTCCCCTTGACTTTT
This sequence comes from Panulirus versicolor, assembly GCA_032361705.1. NCBI lineage: Eukaryota > Metazoa > Arthropoda > Malacostraca > Decapoda > Palinuridae > Panulirus > Panulirus versicolor. The sequence continues at coordinate 5,740 of JAUUDZ010024617.1, read as the reverse complement.
TCTCCATTTTTTTTTTTCAGTGATATCCTCTTTTCCACAAATAATCCGATGCACTCATAAGCTGACAACTCAACACCTCATTCATCCACATCCTTCAATTCTGCTCCTTCCTCTCTCACTCAATGTTCATCTTGTCTTGAGACAGCATCCTTGATAAACTCAGACTTGTACAAGACATCTCATTGGGGTACACAAAATCTTGTTAAAACTTCTCACAATTCTCATCTTTCCTTTGACAGTTCTGAAATTCCACCTCCTGACTTAATGAATATACTTGGTATTATTGTAATATCCACTTTTTCTTAGAAACCCTGCATTAAAGGAATGGCTAAGTCTGCCTCTAAGAAAGTGAGTGTTCTATTTAGATGTCAAGTCTTCTTTTCTTCTGAGCAGTTGCTCCATTTATACAAAGGACTGATTTGTCCTTGTATGAAGTACTGCTTTCACATCTGGAGTGGTTCTAGCTCGTCATCCTTACTTTTTTTTATGTTAGCTGAGATGGCATAGGCAGCTGAGGCCCTAATCAAGGCCATCCCATTAAACACTGTGGGGCCTGTGTTTCGGTGCATTACACGAGTGAGAATGAAAGTCCTTTTTTTTTTTCTTTTCCTAGCACTACCTTCCTGACACGGGGTGTTGATGCTGCTTCCTAAGGGGTGGGGTGGCACTGGGAATGGATAAAGGCAAGCAAGTATGAATATGTACATGTGTATATATGTGTCTGTGTATGTGAATGTATATGTATGTGTATGTGTATATGTTAAAATGTATATGTATATGTATGTATATGTGCATGTATGGGCGTTTATGTATGTATATTTGGATATGAGTGAATGGGCCATTCTTCATTTGTTTCCTGGCGCTACCTCGCTGATGCAGAAAACATCAATCAAGTATCATACATATATATTTTTTTTCATACATATTTGCCATTTTCCCAGTTAGTGAGATAGCATTAAGAACAGAGGACTGAGCCTTGGAGGAAATATCTTTACTTGGCCCCCTTCTCTGTTCCCTTTGGAAAATTAAAAACAGGAGGGGAGGCTTTCCAGCCTCCTGCTTCTTCCCCTTTTAGTCACCTTCTACAACATGCAGGGAATACGTGGGAAGTATTCTTTCTCCCCTGTCCCCAGGGAAAAAGACTCAAAATAAGCTGAAAGGATGTAGTAAGAAACAGGCTGGATGTATAGGAAATTAAATGCAGGAGGGATGAAATGCGAGATGAAGTGTGAGATGGGTTATTCATGTGTGGTGGGAGCAAGAGGGAGGGGGCGAATGAGATGAAGAAAGGTTTTTGTTGCTGGAGCTTTTAATATTTATGAAGGTATGAGGTGTGCATGGTATAGAATGACTTGGATTGAAATGGTATATTGGGGAGATGTGCTTTGATGCAGTTGTGTGGATTGATGTGGTATATTGGGAGATGTGCTTTCATTCACCTGCACCAGCACACTTGAGGTGATTAAGATGAAATAGTTTAAGGGAACTGGGGCCTGAACATTTAGGAGTATGTGAGGTGTGCATGGGATAGAATGAATTAGACCTATGTGGAGTATTATGGGGATGTGTTTATAGGACTGAACTAGGGCAAATGAAGAGGTCAAGATAATTCATGGAATAGACTGTTGAACTTAGCTTTAGGTAGTATATGATGGTTTCATAACTTAATACATGAAAGCATAAGAGTGTATATTTGCAAATGAGGCTGTTGTTTGTCTTTTTTCTGTTGCTACCTTACTGAGGTGGGAGAAGCAATTACAGTAAATCCCCTCTCTAACAGACTTGAATGTATTGTAGTTTATCTTCTAACAGATGCTTTGGACCCCAGCAGACTATGTTTGGGATCTAAAGGAAACTTCCATGAAATTTTCATTCATTGCAAATTTAGTCCAGTGATTTAAGTGACCCACTGCGCTGAGTTTAGGATTGTACAGAATACTCCATTAGTTCCCAACCTCACTCCTTAATGCTAGCCATAAGGAGAGCATGTATCAGACAGCTTGGTGTGCATCACCTCAGTACTTTTTTCTTTATCTTATTAATGTTCTCTCTTCACATGTACGCATAGTTATCCAATGATTTATAGTGGTTTAATGGTGCAGTATTATCTTCTGTATCTTTATACCCTCAAAGATGAATCAGGAAGAAATTTCAAGATATTTCAAGACATATCTTGGTCACTGCCTGAGATAACTGCCCACATGGTCAGCACATAAGCGAACCTGGTGCCTATGTTTTCACACAATTACAGCATTTTTTATGGTACAAAGACCATATTTGTTTTAGTGAATCTTGGCATATAGGAGTTCTATCAGTGTTGTATGTGCTAAGAGGTCCAGAAAAAACTTAGTATGGCTAAAAAGCTGAAAATGGTTAAGCATCATGAGCAAGGGACATTAGGTTGCACCTCATGCAATCCTGACCAGGTGATTTAGGTGAGACCAAGTGACACTAGAGCTGTTTCTTTCTGATTCAGAGTAATCCTTGAAACTCCCTGAACTCCTCCATCCTTGAAAGAATAAGGTAGGTTTCCATTACACTGAATAAGTCTTTTTGATATTTTGGATATACTAGACCCTTTTGGTTTTGGGGATTTCTTCTTTGGGATAAATGACTTCCAGTTTCCTTCTGATTCACCCTTGAAGGTATTTTACATTGGTTACAGCATTATTTGAAGGTTATTCTGAAACCCTTCTCCTTCATCAGGTATGCTCTTCTGCTAATGGAACAAACCACAGATGGTTGAAATGTAGGCATTGAAGATTGTGGAACCTTTTCTCCCTGTAGTACTGTCTTGTAAGATTTTCCTTTTGTTGTCACCCTGTCCAGCCTCCTTCCTTTTTTTTTTCTTTTTTTTTTTTTGAGACCACCATAGGTTGATGCCCCAGATCTGCAAAAGGTGGGAGTTTTGAGTTTTTGGAGAGAGGCAGGATGGTGGTTGCTGTTTGGCCAAGGGCAGACCCCTTTAGTTAAAGCAGGGGTTTCTGATACCACTGGGCTGTTCACAGAGAGTGAACTGTTCAGCTGCTTACAGACTGAATATGAGGTTGGATGGGATCTTAGCCAACATATATCCAAGAAATGTATTTCTGTTGTGCAAAACTGTCTCAAAGAGAAAAGATTATTGATTTTTGTGGGCCTACATTGATAAAATTCTTGAATTACCCACCTCTACCTCTTGGTGAAATATATGGCCGTTGACTGTGGTGGCATCCCACACATTATCAGATGCTATAGCCTAAATTTTTCCTTACACTGGTCAATCTGTGTGGAAATATCAACAAGTCATGTACAAGATCTGCATTCTCTCATTTTGTAGTGATTTGTGAAATGATGACATTCCTCCAAAATAACAGTTAAAGGGAGCATAATGCACATAGTTAATGTATTATCTGTTTGAGTTGTATACCATTTGATTTAGAAAATATTCTTGTTATTCATAATAGCATACTTCTTGAGATATCTTTTTTTAGAATATTTTACAGTCTCCCACACATAGTGTACACAATGGACATTAAGGCTGTTTTAGTAAAAGGGGAAAAACCCACCTAAACGTTTTTTTGAATGGTGCTTCTATGTGCAAGGAATTTGTGTGAAAAGTTTTTTGCAATTCATGCTGATTTTTGTATTATGATTTTTTTAACAAACAAAAAATCATCCCATACGATCTCCCCTAACTGACATTCTTTAAAGTCAGAACAGCTTGTTGTGACCTCTAACTTTTTATTTCTAGTGAACCTGTTGGAAAGTATCACTTCCATCCTAAAGATCAGATGTACAGAGGTGTTTGTACGTTCCTTGGGATCGTGTACTGTATTTTGATTCAACATGTACATATTTCCTGCTGCTTCAGCTTTGAACATTTCATTATTCATTTCTTATATACTTAATTTCTTTGTAATGTTTTCATTTACGTGGTTTCCAGGAATCTTCTTTTATATACTGTGTGTTATTTAATGTCAGCTGTGTTCCCTTTCCTGACAGTATTACTGATGCAGAGTTTTATTCTTGGCCCAGTTTCAATCATCTCTGGTGAGATTTACATTTAAAATTGTTTTTTGTAGCTCAGTTTTGTAAGAAACTGAAGTTTTGTGAATTTTGAAAAAAATTTACTTAACCCTTTCATTGCTATTGTCCCTGACTAAGACAAATGTGTGTAGCAGGGTACTATTGTCCTTCTGGTATAAGTTGAATTCTGCATGTATTGTGGGTTGGCTGAAGATGGCAACCAAAACAAAGCATGAGTTTCTGGAGTTGCCTGGAGGCTAGCACGAGAATGGGTGATTGTGCGCCTTTTCTAGGGACTCACATTCATTTGTGGCATCCACTGCAACCATACTGCCCATACTTGGGATCTGCCAATCTAGTAAATGATATATTTTCCGAAACTGCAAATGTCTAACTTTTAATTAATAAGATAAAACAATAATTTTGATAGGTTTTTCCAACTAATCTATAGAGGAAAGATAATGAAATGAAAATGAATGTACCTTTTTTACATAGGATTGGCTAATCTAGTAGATACTTTGTTGTGTTTTTCCTAAGCTAGGAATATTTAAGTTGTTATGCTAATGAAATAATTTTTTTGATTTTTTTGTTCACCATTCAAAAACTAAAAAAGATTTTTTTGCTATTTTTTTTGCAGTAGGGGAGGCCAAAAAAGAAAGTTTGCATCTTACTTGCCTTTACTAAAAAGTAGGGAAAACAGGCTCTCAGGTTTTATCTCATATGTTTCTGTAGTTTTATGATAATGGTCATGTATTAAGATTGTAAAACAGTATTTGGAAGTTATTTTTGCATAGAAACTTTAGAGTGATTTTTAAGAAAAGGTAAAAAGCATTTTTTAATATATAATTTTGTAGTCTCAGTAGAAACATGATTGAAAGTGAGACTTTGGTCACACATGATAATTCAATTTGATGTGTAAAGTGAAAAAAGTATGAGGCACACATTTTAGCATATAAGTCCATGTTTCATTTTAATGTGATGGACATGTGATGAAAACATGTGTAGGCGATTTGAAAGGCTGAATACATCTGATTCACCATAGAATGAGAAAATGAGATAATGATAATTGATAAATGAATAGATGATTTGTAATTTGGTAGAAACCTAATATTATATAATGATGCTTATTGTTGAGTGCTCCACCAGCTAATTTTTTTTCTATCTGAGACAGCATGGGCAACTGAATGCCCCAGCCAAAGCCCTCTCATTCATTCTGTACTTTACAGTTACCCGTAGGCTGATTTCTGTGAAGGAGTCCTGATATTTCCCTATACCTTTTTAAAGATTCTTGCAGCTTAAGTTTGCACTACTTCCAGTAGCAGGGAAAGGTAGACTCTTTTGGAGTGTGTACCCCCAATGGTGCAGCCTTCCCAAAGGTGAGTTTTCACTCATGGTTTGACCTCAAGCAGGTGGATTCCAGTAACACCATTACCTATGTATTTTTATTGATTTATATTTTACTATACTTGATCGCTGTTTCCCCTCTCACCACTCTCTTCTCCCCAACATTCTCTCCTCTTCTCTGAAAACCTCTACAAATCTTCACCTTCGCCTCCACAAGATTATGATCAGACATCCCTCCAGTAGCCCTTTTCAGCACATTAACATTCAGAAGTCTCTCTTTCATGTGCCTATCAATTAACATGTAATCCAACAACGCTCTCTGGCCATCTCTCCTACTTACATATGTATACTTATGTATATCTCTCTTTTTAAACCAGGTATTCCCAAT
>JAUUDZ010024606.1:0-11180 GCA_032361705.1 Panulirus versicolor | reverse complement strand
GAACCACTATTCCTTCAAACATACCCATTTTTGCTTTCCAAGATAACATTCTCGACTTCCACACATTTTTCAACGCTTCCAGGACTTTCGCCCCGTCCCCCACACTATGATACACTTCCGCTTCCATGGACCAAAAGATTTTTCATGCAGTCTTATAGTTAGCATGAATAAAGTTATCCAATGTCGTCATTGTGCCCACAAATAAACTCCCTTTTAGACAAGATTTTATGAGGTATTATCTACATCGCTTGAGGCCACCCTCTGCACTCCACATATTATTACTATTATTATCAGTATGAATATTATTGTTATTTTCATTATCACTTTTATTATCATTAATATCATTATTATTACTATTATTACTATTATTATTATTATTATTATTATTATTATTATTATTATTATTATCATTGTTATTATTATTATTGATATTATTACTATTATTATTATCATCATTATTGATATTATTATTATTATTATTATTATTATTGTTATTATTATTATTATTCTCATTATTATTATCATTATTATTATTATCATTATTATCATTACTGTAAGAAATGAGATGACACATTATCGATGAGCTTGAGAGAGAATGAGGTAACGTTTTAGGTGAGATGAGAACAAGATAACAGAAGAGATCTTAGGTGAAGGGAACAGATGGGCCTGTGATGATGGGCAAAAGGGTAAAGAAGAGATGAAGTGAGTATTTTGAAGGGCTGTTGGATGATAAGTTGGCGGATTTAGGGTATTTGGGACGAGGCGTCGTATGGCGAATGGTTTGCCGAAAAAAAAAATGGGTAATGAAAGCCTTGCGTAAGATGAAATGTGGCAAAGCGGCTGTAGTGGATGGGACTACAGTTGAGTTTCTAAAGAAGCTGGAAGACAGAGTTGGTATAAAGGCAATGGGACAAAAGCGAATACTCGAATTACAGTGTTTGGTGATGTGTAAGGGAAGGCGGTGAGTGAGAGGGTGGTAGCAGCACAGAATACCTGAATGGGAAGGAGCAGTGTGACCTCAGGTGGGGTCGAGGACGTGAGCAAGGGAAGGTTAGGTGGTAGGGGTTTGAGTAGGGTGCGTGTAAGGTGAATCAGAATCAAGAGCTGTTTACAGATAATACGGCTCTGGAGGCAGATTCCAGAAGGAAACTCCAAAAGTCTGTGTCAGAGTACAGGTAAGTGTGAAAGGAGTAACTTGAGGAAATCTTAACATAAGCAAGGTAATTTGCTGTAGTGGGGGATGAGACAGGATGGTTTAAATGGGAAGGAAATGGAGGAAATAAGGTACTATAGGTGTGTGACAGCGCGGGAATAAAGTGATTCCTAGATTGGGAAAGTCAACAAAAGTTCTGGAAGTGTTTAGGAGTGTGTGGAACAAGTCAGTACGTGCTAGTGCAAAGGTGGGTATGTTTAAAGGTACAGTAGTTCCATCAGTGCTGTGAGGATGTGAGGAAGGCTGATCGTGCAAGGAACAACAGCGAAAGAGAGTTGTGATACTAAATTCTGGACTCCCGTGGTTTAACGGTTAGCGTTCTTGACTGTGACGCATTCACGGGCCGCCCAGGGTCGAGCGCATAGGTTCAAATCCCGGTTCCGGCAGTCAGTCCACAATCAACCAAACTGTTCATCCACCGCTAGGGGTTGGTCGCATCACCGAGGTAGCGCAAGGAAATAGACGACAGAATGGCCCAACCCACCCACATACACATGTATATACATAAACGCCCACACACACACATATACATACCTATACATTTCAACATATGCAGACATATACATACACAGACATACAAATATACACACGTACATATTCATGCTTGCTGCCTTCATCCATTCCCGTTGCCATCCACCACACATGAAATGAAAAATTTTACAGTACTGCTTTGGCAGTTCTCAATCTCAAAGCTCAAAGAAAGTGCTACTGCATCACTTTTTCAGTAGCCAAATTAGTATGCAGATTTCCTTAGCAACTTATTTCAAGTATTGTCCCATTGACATTTTGATCCATAGAGATGGTAGTTAAAGTATTCAAGGAAGTTTTTGCTTATACTATAACGTCTTGAGTGTGTGAAAGGTGATTTCAGAAGGTGGAAAATTGATATTTTGTCTTTGAATAAATTGTTAAAATAAGATAGGGAAACATGAGGTTAGAAAAAGGTCAAAGCAAGTGGAAGTAGTAAAAGATATATGATATATCCACTTTTAAAGAACATAGTGGGTTTGGAGAATCTATAGCAAACACATACTTGTGGAGCTGCATTGTGAATGTGAATAGGTGGCAAATGGGTAGGAGAAAAGTTAGATGTGACAGTCCCATTGCTTCTTTCCCGGTAATCCTTCCCTAGTTTGATTGTGGCAAATTTGTCAACTACCAAATAAGACTCTCCTTAAAGCTAAATTAATTTTCAACAGGCTGAAACAAGATTATTAGAAGAACAGCGAAGAGTTCAAGTGTACCTTCATGAGACAACTCTAGAAAAGCTGGGTAAGACTTGTGAGAAAGTCCTCATTGAGAAACACCTTGAGATATTTCACAGTGAGTTCCAGCATCTCCTCAATGATGATAAAAATGAAGATCTTGCTAGAATGTATCAACTTGTATCAAGGTAGGCAGTTGGTTACATTTTTGTATGATAAGTAATCTGTCTTAATAAGATCACTAGTAGAAATTGATCGTTGATATTTTGAACACTTCACTAGAGTTGCTATGTACCAGTGGCCTATTAAGGGTGAGGCATTAAAGGCTTTGAAGCATCACTGGAATTAACCAGTTATGGAGACTCTTGCCTTGGCCACTCCCTTGAGGTAGTTCCCTGAGAGAACAGGTTTCTGAGATGTACATAGATAGATGGAATACTTGTAGATATGTCATTGAGTAAGGTGAGTGTGAAAAAAAGGTATAGAAAAAAAACTCAGGGTAGTTTAAAATGAAATTGAGGAATGGTTACAGCTTAAGAAAGTGCTTTAGCACTATTGTGTGAAGATAGTTTTCAGTTGGCCACCTTTATGTCTGCAGGAAACAGCATATCACATATATGGATGGGTATATTGTATTAATTGGTGGACAATAATAGTTTGTTATTAAACCTAAAACCCTACTTTATGAAAGTCTTTAAAAGGTGTTATTCCATGATTTATGTTCATTCTTGTCATACTTTATCACATCAACACTGTTAGCAAAGGCTAGACATTTTTTAATTAGTGTTTCTTAGTTTTCATGTTTACACTTTCTCTGTGAATGTTTTGAACTATAAAATGAAGAACCCTGGAAATTCCTTCAGCAAGGAAATAAAATCTTTCTAGTCATGTGTGAAATGAGCCAGACATCAGATTGAAGAAACAGAAAGTCTTGCTTCATTGTTTCAGTAACCTCTCCAGTCTTCATTTACACCTTTCAAGCCCCGACACATTACTTGCTGCTATTTGTGGTAAATACAGTACAAATATGCATGAGATGATGTATTTACATAAACATTTATTTGTATTTTGTATTCATTTATTTACTTGTTTCTGTGTTCCATATTTTTATTGACCCTGACCATGGTCATGAGCACCAGTTCCGTATAATGTTATAGAACATTTTACAAATACATATTTAACTTTTTAGTGCAAAGAATTGACACATGAAAGCTGATTATATTTTTTTCATTGTATTAAAATGATTATTGCAGAATACCAGATGGTCTTCGTGAATTGCGGACACTTTTGGAGCAACACATTACTAACCAGGGCTTAGCAGCTATTGATCGCTGTGGAGACTCTGCGCTAAATGTAAGGTCCATTCTGTTCCATGTATTGATTTTGGATTATGTATGTAGTTTTTGGTTCATCACCTTATATGTTTGAAGTGTTATGGATATGAAGTTTACTTTATACTAAATAACCTGAAGGTATCATTTGAGGTAATCACCATGCTCTCCTCCACAGGACCCCAAGATTTACGTGCAGACCATCTTAGAAGTTCATCGCAAATATAATTCACTGGTGCTAACTGCATTCAATAACGACACAGGCTTTGTAGCTGCTTTAGACAAGGCATGTGGCCGCTTTATCAATAACAACAGTGTGACAAAACATCCTAACTCGTCATCAAAATCTCCAGAGCTCTTAGCCAAGTACTGTGACTTACTCCTCAAGAAATCTTCCAAGAATCCTGAGGAGGCAGAATTAGAAGACACGCTTAACCAGGTACTTGCCATAGTTTGATTTATTTGGAAATGGTGTATTGACTTATGCAGTACAGTGAGATTTGAAAACCATTGGGCCCCATCTCTTGAACGTTCTCTTACTATCATAGAAATTTTTGAACTTTTTTATGATGTCAGCATGCTTAATTTTGTCACTTTGCTTATTTCATACATCTAGTACTCTGATACTACAAAAGTACATCTGTACATAAATGACATATATAATATTTGTACAAAAATGAGAATCTAAGCTAACTCCGAAACAGTATAGACTGGGTCGCCCAGCATCACATATAATTTAAGTGTAAGAAAGAGTGATATAAATGCACTTTTATGGGCTGAATTAGGAACTGGAATTCCTCCCCTCTGCAAAGATTAGAAAGGAAGCACATAAAAATTTTTTTTAGATAGAAGTGAGAAGTACTTGATGAAAGAATCAGTTCTGCACAGCTATTATGGATCTGGAGAAAGCATATGATAGGGTTGGTAGAGCTGCCTCCTTGTAGGAACTACAGATATGTTGGGTAAATAGAAAGTTTCAGTAAGCAATAAGGAATTTTATAAAGAGAATAAAGCTGTGTGTGGAGTTAGGAGAGAAGATAAATTGCTTCTGATGAAGAGGGGTCTCCATCAAGGACAAGTGATGTCACCATGGCTGTTTAATCTAGATAGTGTATGTATGGAATGAGTATTAAGGGATCTGAATGCTAGGGTCATAGAACAAGGGACAAGTCTTATAGTTTGCTAGGTGGTGGGGCAAGGGACATTGGAGGTGAATCACCTACTGTTTATAGATGATGTGGCTGTGGTGGTTGACTGGAGAGAAAAATTTCAGAATTTGGTGACCGACTTTTGGAAGGATAAGGGAAAGGAAAAAGTTTAGGAAATATGAATAAAAGTAAGGTACTGAGATGCAGAAAGGAGATGAGACTGGAGGGCTTGGATGCAGATTTGGACAGGGAGGAAGCGGAGTGTTTCAGGCATCTAGATATGGATGTGGCAGCAGATGGAACCACGGGGGCTGAAGTCGGTCATAATGTGAGAAAGGGGGCTGCATCCGTAGATTCATCCAAATGAGTAGGAAGAAGAGGTCATTGTCTGGTAGGGCACAGATGAGTATGTTTGAAGGCATGGTAGTCCTAACAGTGTTGAATGCTTAAGAATAGCACAGGTTATACTAGTTGGAAATGAAATGCCATAGGATCATATGTGGGTTAAGGAGAGTTGATTATGAGAGGAATGAAAATGTTAGAGAGAAGTTATAGTTAGCAGTCTGATTGGGAAAGTGACTAGGGTGTGCTGAGATGATTAAGATGCATGGAAAAGATTACAGAAGAAAGACTGACTACAAGGATCCATGTTAGAAGTGATAGGGGGAGAGAGAGAGAGAGAGAGACCACAAAGGAGATGGAAGGTTAGAGTGAAGGAGACAGTGGGATATCAGAGCCTGCACATTTCTGGAGGGTTAGAGGCTTGCACAGGAAAGAATAAAATGAATCTGTGTGGTACATGGTGGCAATAGTGTTATTAGGCTGAGCCAGGGTATTTGAATAGTCTGTGGTGATTGATTGTGGATGGTAGACTCTTGTTTCTGTGCTTAGATTGGATTTGTGCAAGTAAGGTTGTTCATTGTTGCTGATACAACCTCATCAAGGCAGGAGAATCTGTTTTATATAAGAAAAAATTTCTTCAAAACTAAAGGTTTAAGTATTTCACAGAAAGCTTAGTGAAATTAGCACAGTTTTTTAATGCCAACAAATTTGTACACCAACTATCAATCCATATCTCTGACGCCTGCCACTGTAGTAGTCTCTCCGTAAATAGCGAACTCCAGTGCTGCTTCTTAGCCTTCAGTGCCTCACCCTTAACAGGCCACTGACAGAGGGCATGTCTAGCGCAGTGTTTGCAGAGGCTCATACCTTATGTTCCGACTGACTATATCTGCCCAATGCTCCTGTCATGAGTTCCTACCTACTACTGCCTATTGTTTCTACCTAATGCTAATACCAAAATGTTCTTATCTACCCACTGCTACTCTCAATTGCTCCAACCATTTGGCCAAAAGGCAGGGCTACCACATAACGCTCACCACAGGAAAATCTAGGGTTATGAAGAATAAGTCGTGTGTTATATGCAACAAGGAGAGATATTATGTTTGTGGACAGAATGCCAGTAGTCCACTTGTGGGAGAGGCAGAAAGGAAAGATAGCTACCTGAGTCAAAGGAGTGCAACTTGACAACCACTGAAGTGATGGTAGTACTGGGAATATACCTCCCAGGTTGTTGGCTGCCTACCAACTATTAGCACTTATTTCTTGCTTGATATCAATGGTTTTGAGGCCTTCTTTCACTCTCTCCCTTCCTTATTATTCTGTGTCATTATTCTCAGTAGCCAAAAGTGACATGTTAGTTATTGATAAAGATAAACAGTTTATGTTACACATAAACTGGGGATAGGGGAGAAAGAATACTTCCCACGTATTCCCTGTGTGTCGTAGAAAGTGACTAAAAGGGGAGGAAGTGGGGGGCTAGAAATCCTCCCCTCCAGTTTTTACTTTTTCAAAAGAGGGAGCAGACAAGGGGGCCAAGTGGGGATTTCTGTTCCTAATGCTACCTCGCTAATGCAGGAAATGGCGAATATGTATGAAAAACTAAATATGCTGTACCACATAAATCTTACCTTCCGCTGGATTAAAGATATTTATATTGTAAGGTAATCCACTAATATATTGTTAACAAGTACAAAACCTTGCTGGTCATTATATTTTGAATTTTAATCTCCACCTTTTATATCTAAGCTCGCAGACCCATATTTCATTTGTATATTTTTCCATGTTACTACTGAAATTTTTTCATTCCTTTCGCTTATATTTATATTCTTAAATAAATTTCAGGTCATGATTGTATTCAAATATATAGAAGATAAGGATGTATTCCAAAAGTTTTACAGTAAGATGCTAGCCAAGAGATTAGTACAACACATGTCTGCCAGCGATGATGCTGAAGCTTCCATGATCTCAAAGCTCAAGCAGGCATGTGGTTTTGAATATACATCCAAGCTGCAGCGCATGTTCCAGGTATGGTCTGTTCCTTTATCCTGACTGTTTCCAGTAATTCTTAATTTTAAGATTATAAGTTATTATAAGCATTTCTGTGCATCATGATTGGGATAAAGCATAGTCTAACCATTCGTCTGCTGGAACCAGAGTTATAAAGGCTGAGCATGGCAACTGCAGCTGGATTTTCATGCGCTACCTTTTCCCCACTTCATTTAAATTCAAAGAGATGCTTTTATGGTGTACAGAGATGCCAAAAGCCAGCAGCAACTGTAAATGACATTGAGAAGAAATCTTGATACGTTAACGTGAAAGGTATGGTCGTATCTTTCTTGGGCATATATCCCACAACTTAATGTTACAGCTATCTGTGCATGTTCAACCCTGCATATTAGTGATTGTCTTTAAGGCACTGATAATGTTGATATGTTAGATATTGAACCTGATTTTAATCGTAACAGGAAATTGATATTGTTTATGATATAGAGGAAATAAGAGTGGAATATTCTCAAACAAATGGGGGCTACCTCGCTAATGCAGGAAATGGCGAATATGTTTGAAGGAGAAAATGGCAGGTATGTATGAATGAGTGAGGAAACATTGACAGAAAGGATATATATGTCAGAGGTGGAGGGGACAAGGAGAAGCAAGTGGCCAAATTGGAAGTGGAAGAATTAAGTGAAAAAGATTTTGGGCAATTGGGGCCTGAACATTCAGGAGGGTGAGAGGCATGCAAGGAATAGTGAATTGGAACGATGTGGTATACCAGGATCAACGTGCTGTCAATGAACTGAACCAGGGCTTGTGAAACGTTTGGGGTAAACCATGGCTCAGGTCATTGTGTAGTCATTGACGATACTATTTATAAAACTGTGAATTTTGTATATGTCTGAAAAGAATTTAAGGAATGCATACTAAATGGTGTATATATGAAAATTTTGTAAATAAGTATATGTAAAAACCCCATTGTGGGAAGTTAAACTTTTTATATAATCATTATTTTATTTATGATGTATCATGTTACAAAGCCTTCAAAAGAGTAAAATGAAAACTGTGAATGTGTAAGTTACGTAACTAAGCATTTTAGTATGCAGTTGCCCAAAGAGATGACAGTCTGTCAAGTCAGCAGCAATAACCCAGCTAGCACACCACTGGCTGGTAGACAAATATCAAATGTTCACTTGGCACCAAATTAGTTTTTTTTTCCCCCCAAAGTACTAGAGACCATCCTAGATTTAGGGGGGGGGCTCTGTTGTTTGGGTTTAGATTATGGGAAAGATCTGATCATCCCTCTATTTACATATATTATGCCATATTTTTGGAGAATTTCCTTTTTATAGGGTGGCCACGGCAAAAACATGTCTCCATTTACCACATCCAAACACACACAAATGTACTCTGTAGCATAACACCTTCTGGGGTCTCAACTTGATCCCTCATTTTCATCATCCAGGATGTAGGCTGTCTTCCCCACACAGTTTCCTTTTACCTTATTCCAGTTTATTTCCAGTGTGCATCCTCTCCACATGTCCAAACCTCTCACAATTTAGACCTAATCCACCTCATTTAAACTCAAGAGAACATACAATTAATAAACAGAGAGAAAGTAAGTGTACAGTTATATTGTTTTTAGGGCAGTTCAGTGCAATTGTCAAGAAAGTAATTTGAATGTGAATTTAGATTAAATTTTGTTTATCTTAATAACATATCCATTTAATTGATTCTTTCATTCACAGGACATAGGTGTGTCTAAGGACCTAAATGATCAGTTTAGGAAACACCTCATAAGCAGCAATGAGCCTTTAGACTTAGATTTTGCAATACAGGTGCTATCTTCTGGTTCGTGGCCCTTTCAACAGTCTCAGACTTTCACACTTCCTCACGAGGTGAGATTTATAGATTTACTATTTCCTATATGTTTAATTTTTCCAAGATGTAAGTTTACTGACTTTGGAGTCGGATAATCAATGTATCATAGGGCAGATTGGTTTCAGTGCAGGAAGGTCATGCTTGTCTTTGTTATTTGTTCACTGTGATAGAGTTGTAAATACGCTGGTGAATAAGCAATATGATAGTGCGATGTAAGCCGACTTTGTAGAAACCTTATGTGAATGTGACCTGTGGCATAGCACATAAAAGGCATGAAATGGTAGCAACTTAGTAAATGAAAATGGGAAGATAGATGTATAACTTCTTAGCTAATGAATCTCAAAATGGTAAAATTACACACTTCATTAAGTTAAGATGGTTATCAGTCAGCAAATGTAGGTAAAGACTAGGAAGTGGAAGGAAGACTGAAAAACATCATAATGAGGGTAACTAATTAAAAATGAAGATATTGGAATATACTACTTAAGCATGACAGACAAGAAAAATTTGTATATATTTCTATATGCCTATCCCCAAAAACCCCTGTAATGTGATTTTGTGTACCCGCAAAACAGAAGACGCACTCTCCCCTCACACACTGTGACCCTCGTACACTTTTCTTTTTTTTTTCCAGCTACTTGAGATAAGAGAGAATGAATAAGGAAAAATGAAGAAAGTTTACTAATATTATCAGGGGATTGATTAGTGAAGTAACAGTCAGAATTTTAATTTGATGTTGACCTCAAGAGAAACGTACACTTGATTAAAAAGTAAATTTGGTGTTACTTTTGGCTCAGGTTTTGGGAAGACCAAGTTTGGGACCACCTATGATCTAGAAGCAGTAGTAAGGATTAATGTAGAAAATTAGGTGGTAAATGTTTTGGAAGTTCTTATGATAGTTGTACTTTATTTATGAATAAACTTTATAGGCTACTTTGTTGGAAATGTACAAGGTTGTATACTGAAATATGATCTGTGGGAATGTTCCATGCATTTTGCTTACAATATGTATTTACCAACAGCTAGAAAGAAGTGTGTCCAGATTCACAACATTCTACTCAAGCCAACATAGTGGTCGCAAGCTTAATTGGCTGTTTCATCTTTCAAAAGGAGAAATTGTTACGAATTGCTTCAAGAACAGGTAAGTATTTAGAAACTAGGTTAATCTTAATCCTCTCAGGTTGATGGCATGCAATGTACATCTTTATTAGGCACTGCTATTATGATGAATTATTCTTTTCATCAAAGTATTGTCAGTTTAACATGACCCTCCAGGGACTCCCATCAAGGTGATGGCCACAGCAAGTCTTCACACATTTTTCAAGTATTTCTCTCCTTCCAGTGCTCTTTCTCTCTATTTCCCCATGTCATAGGTGGTTCTCCTCTCACCAACCTCTTTAATCATACTATTATACTCTCCTTGTAAACTCCCCATGTTGCATTGTCTCCACATGCCTAAACCACCTCAAAGTATTACGTTTCACTCACTCTTCCACTCCTGTCTACCTTTCTTTGCATTCCCTGTCATATCAAATCTGTGATGCACCCTCCCATTTCTTTCATCATTCCACTTAGGCATATCACATGTTCCCCTCAAATAGCTCATTTCGACAGCCTGGATTCCTGACCTGTGTGACTCATTCCATGTCCATGTTACAGCTGCATACATCAAAGTCGGCATTACTATGCTGTCCCTTAATCACCTCCATTCATACACCTTTTCCCTTCATTTCTTCTTTTTTATGTTTAGTGAGTCAGTGACTCTTCTGCCATTAGTGCTCCCTCCATCCATGATACCAGACTTACCTGAGATAGCTCCTAAATACTTAAATTCTAACACTTCTTACAGTCTTTCCTACATATCTTTAACACAGTTTAGTACACTGTTTTCTCTTACTCTGGAGTTTCACTCTGTTTCCTCTCAAACGCCATTACTTTACTTTTGCTCACATTTACGTTTACTGTGCTGCACCAGTGGTTACTAGGCTTGAGGAGGTACTGCATAAATACTTCAGTTACACCAAGTGATTTGTTTGGTATTTTTACAAGTGGCTGGTTTGAAAAAAAA
>JAUUDZ010024595.1:0-11180 GCA_032361705.1 Panulirus versicolor | reverse complement strand
CAATAGTACGTCGCCATCAATACTACGGCGCCATCAATACTTCAACGCGATCAAAATTACGGCACCATCAATGCTACGTCGCCATCATTATTTCGGAGCCATCAATAATACTGTGCCATCAATACTATTTTCATTCAATACTACGGCACGATCAATAATACGTCACTATCAATATTACGGCGCAATCAATACTACGGCGCCATCAATACTGCTGAGCCATGAATGCTCCTGCGCCATCAAGACTACGACTGCGCTATCAGTGCCACGGCATCATCAATACTACGACGGCAACAATCCTACGGCGCGATCAATACTACTGCGCTATCAATAATACGGTGCCATAAATACTACGGCGCCATCAATACTCCGGCGCCATCATTACTACGGCGCCACCAATACTTTGGCGCCATCAATACTACGGCGGCAGCAATACTTCGGCGCCATCAATACTATGGCGCCATGAATAATACGGCGCCAACAATATTACGGCACCATTAATACTACGGCACCATCAATACTACGGCGCCATCAATACTACGGCGCCATCAATACTACGGCGGCAACAATACTTCGGCGTCATCAATAGTACGGCGCTATCATTACTATGGCACCATTAATAATCCGGCCCCATAAATAATACCTCGCCATGAATACTACGGAGCCATGAATACTACGGCGCCATCAATACCACAGAGCCATTGATACTGCGGCGCCATCAATACTACAGCGCCATCAATAGTACGGCGCCATCAATACTACGACGGCATCAATTCTACGGCACCATCAATACTATTGCGCCAATAATACTACGGTGCCAGCATAATACGTTGCCATCAAAACCCCGGCACCATCAATACTACGGCACCATCAATACTGCGGTGCTACCAATACTGCGGCGGCAACAAATCTTCGGCGCCATCAATACGACGGTGCCATCATTACTACGGTACCATTAATACTACGGCACCAGCAATAATGCATTGCCATCAATACTCCGGCGCCATCAATACTACCGCACTATTAATACTACGGCGCCATTAATACTACGGCGCCATCAGTACTAAGGCAACATCATTACTCCGTCGCCATGAATACTCCGGCGCTATTATTATTACGGCGCCACCAATACTAGGTCGCCATCATTACTACGGCGCTATCAATACTACGGTGCCATCAATACTACGTCACCGTGAATAATACTGCGCCATCAATACTACCGCGCCAACCATTCTAGGGCGCCATCAATACTACGGCGCCATAAATACTCCGGCGCCATCAATATTACGGCGCCAACAATAGTACGGCGCCATAAATAATACCGCACCATCAATACTTCAACGCGATCAATCCTACGGCACCATCAATACTACGTCGCCATCAATACTCCGGACCTATCAATACTACTGCGCCATCAATACTACGGCGCATTCAATACTAACGCACGATAAATAATACGTCACTATCAATACTACGGAGCAATCAATGATACGGCAACATGAAATACTGCGGCACCATCATAACTCCTGCGCCATCAATACTACGGCGCCATCAATATAACGGCGCCATCACTGCCACGGCATCATCAATACAACGTCGGCAACTATACTACGGCGCGATTAATACTACGGCGCTATCAATAATACGGTGCCATAAGTACTACGGCGATATCAATACTCAGGCGCCATCAGTACTACGTCGCCACCAATACTATGGCCCCATCGATACTACGGCGGCAACAATACTTCGACGTCATGAATACTACGGCGCTATCATTACTACGGCGCCATCAATACTACCGCACCATCATTACTACGGCGCCATTAATACTAGGGCGCCATCAATACTGGGGCACCATCAATACTACGTCGCTATAAATGCTATGTCGACAAGAATACTATGGCCCCATGAATACTATGGTACCATAAATACTACGGCGTCATCAATACTACGGTGCCATCAATACTCCGGTGCAATGAATACTACAGCGCCATCAATAACATGGAGTTAATATTACTACTTCGCCTTCAATATTACGCATCCATTAATACTACGCCATTAATAATACGGCGCCATCATTACTTTAGCGTCATCAGAAATACGGCACCATCAATACTACGTCGCCATCAATACTCGGGCGCCTTCAATACTACGACGCTATCGATATTACTGCACCATCAATACTACGTCGAGATCAATACTACGGCGCTATCAATACTACGGCGCGATCAATACTACATTGCCATTAATACTCCGGCACCATCAATACTACAGCGCCATCAATACTACGGCGCCATCAATACTACGACGGCAACAATTCTACGGCGCAATCAATACTACTGCGCCAATAATACTACATTGCCATCAATATTATGGCGCCATCAAAAACCCGGCGCCATCAATACTATGGCGCCATCAATACTACGGCGCCATCAATACTACGGCGGCAACAATACTTCGGTGCCATCAATACTACGGCGCCATTGATACTAAGGCGCCATTAATACTACGGCACCATCAATAATACGTCGCCATCAATACTCCGGCGTCATCAATACTACCGCACCATCAGTACTAGGGCGACATTAATACTACGGCGCCATCAATACTATGGCACCATGAATACTACGTCGCCATCAATTCTCCGGCGCCATCAATACTACGGCGCTATCAATTCTCCGGCGCAATCAAAACTCCGGCGCTATGAATACTACAGCGCCATCAATATTACGGTGCCATCAATACTACGTCGCCATGAATACTCCGGCCCCATCAATACTACGGCACCATCAATACTACGGCGTCATCAATAATATGACGCCATCAATGCTTCGATGAAATTAATACTACAGGGCCATCAATGCTATGGCGCCATGAATACTACTACGCCATCAATACCACGGCGCCATCAGTAATACTGCGTCATCAATATTACGGCGCCATAAATACTCAGGCGACATCAATATCATGGCGCCAACAATAGTACGTCGCCATCAATACTACGGCGCCATCAATACTTCAACGCGATCAATATTACGGCACCATCAATACTACGTCGCCATCATTATTCCGGAGCCATCAATAATACTGCGCCATCAATACTACTTTGCATTCAATACTACTGCACGATCAATAATACGTCACTATCAATATTACGGTGCAATCAGTACTACGGCGTCATCAATACTGCTGAGCCATGAATACTCCGGCGCCATCAAGACTACGACGCCATCAATATTACGGCGCTATCAGTGCCACGGCATCATCAATACTACGACGGCAACAATCCTACGGCGCGATCAATAGTACTGCGCTATCAATAATACGGTGCCATAAATACCTTGGCGCCATCAATACTCCGGCGCCATCAGTACTACGGCGTCACCAATACCATGGCGCCATCAATACTACGGCGGCAGCAATACTTCGGCGCCATCAATACTATGGCGCCATGAATACTACGGCGCCATCAATATTGCGGCGCCATCAATACTACGGCGCCATCAATACTACGGCGCCATCAATACTAAGGCGGCAACAATACTTCGGCGTCATCAATAGTACGGCGCTATCATTACTATGGCGCCATTAATAATCCAGCCCCATAAATAATACCTCGCCATCAATACTACGGAGCCATGAATACTACGGCGCCATGAATACTACGGCGCCATGAATACTCCGGCGCCATGAATGCTCCGGCGCCATCAAAACTTTCGGTGCCATCAATACTACTGCGCTATCAATACTACGGCGCCAGCAATACTACGTCGACAAGAATACTCCGGCGCCATCAATACTACGGTAAAATCAATACTACAGCGTCATCAATACTACGGCATCATCATTACTCCGGTGCAATCAATTCTACAGCGCCATCAATACCACGGCCCTACCATAACTACTGCGCCTTCAATATTACAGCGCCAAAATAATCCGCCGCCCTCAATATTACGGCGTCATTAATACTACGGCGCCATCAATACTTCAATGTCATTGGTAATACGGCACCATCAATACTAAATCGCTATCAATTCTCTGGCACCATCAATACTACGGCGCCATTTGCCCTCCGACACTATGTGACTGCTAGGCTGAGAGGTAGGAGTGCAAAGTGACAGAGCATCTCACGGCGGTTTTTGCCCTCCGACACTTTATGCTCGATTGGCTGAGAGGTAAGGAGCGCAAAGTGACGGACCGCATCCGGGGGCTTTTCTGCCCTCCGACACTATATGCCCGGTAGGCTGAGAGGTAAGGAGCGCGAAGTGAAAGAGTCACAGTGCGCTTTTTTGCCATTCGACATTCTGTGGTCGCCAGGATGAGAGGTTAGGAGTGCAGAGTGACGGAGCGTCTCCGGACACTTTTTTGCCCTCCGACACTCTTTGCCCTCTAGGATGAGATGTAAGGAGCGCAAAGTGACGGTATTTCTCCGAACGCTTTTTTGCCCCTCGACAATCTGTGCCCGCTAGGCTGAGAGGTGAGGAGTGCAAAGTAAAGGAGCGTCTCCAGGCCCTTTTTTGCCCTCCGACATTCTGTGTTCGCTAGGCTAAGAGGTAACGAGCGCAAAGTGAGGCAGCGCATCCCGGCGCTTTTTTGTCTTCCGACACTCTTTGCTCCCTGGCTGAGAAGCGAGGAGCAAAAAGTGACGTAATGTGTCTAAGCGCTTTTTTGCCCTCCGACACTCTGTGCTCACTAGGCTGAGAGGTTAGAAGTGCAAATTGACGAAGCGTCTCTTGACACTTGTTTTGTCCTCCGAAACACTTTGCTCGCTGGGCTGAGGGGGTAGGAGCGCAAAGTGACCGAGCGTTTCTGGGCACTTTTTTTCCTCAGACACTCTGTGTACGCTAAGCTGAAAGGTAAGAAGTGGTAAGAGACATAGCTTCTCCAGGCACTTTTTTGCCCTCCGACACTATGTGCCTACTACGCTGACAGATAAGAAGAGCAAAATGTCGGAGCTTCTCCCTGCGTTTTTTTTGCCTCCGACACTCTATGCTCGATTCGCTGAGAGGTAAGGAGCTCAAAATGACGGAGCGCATCTGGGCGCTTTTTTGCCTTCCGACACTCTTTGCCCGCTAGGCTGAGAGGTAAGGAGCACAAAGTGACATAGCGTCTCCGGGCGCTTTTTTGACCTCCGACACTCTGTGCTCACTAGGCTGAGAGGTTAGGAGTGCAAATTGACTCAGCGTCTCTGGGCACCTTTTTTTGTCCCCCGACACAGTTAGCCCGCTGAGCTGAGAGGGTAGAAGAACAAATTTACGGAGCGTGTCAGGGCACTTTTTGCCGTTCGACACTCTGTGTACGCTTAGCTGAGAGGTAAGGAGTGGAAGTGACGTAGTGTCTCCGGGCACTTTTTTGCCCTCCGACACTATGTGCCTGCTAGGCAGAGAGATAAGGAGCGCAAAATAACGTTGCGTCTCCTAGTGCTTTTTTGGCCTCCGACACTCTATGGTCGATTGGTTGAGAGGTAAGGAGTGCAAATTGACGGAGCGCATCCGGGCGCTTTTTTTACCCGCCGACACTCTTTGCCTGCTATTCTGAGAGGTAAGAAGCACAAAGTGACGGAGCGTCTCCGGGCTCTTTTTTCCCCTCCGACACTCTGTGCTCACTAGGGTGAGAGGTTAGGAGTGCAAATTTGACTCACCGTCTCTGGGCACTTTTTTTTGTCCGCCGACACACTTTGCTCGCTGACCTGAGAGGGTAGAATCACAAATTGACGGAGCGTCTCTGGGCACTTTTTTGCCCTCCGACACTCTTTGCCCTCTAAGATGAGAGGTAAGGAGCGCAAAGTGACGGAGCGTCTCCAGGCGTTTTTTTGCCTCCGACTCTGTTTGCTAGGCTGAAAGGTAAGGAGTGCAAAGTGAAAGAGCGTCTCCAGGCGCTTTTTTTGCCCACCGACACTCCGTGCACGCTACGCTGAGAGGTAAGGAGTGCAAATCTACGGAGCGTCTATGTGCGCTTTTTTGACCTTCGACAGTCTGTATCCGCTAGGATGAGGGGCAAGCAGTGCAAAGTGACGGAATGTCTCCAAACGCTTTTTTTGCCATCCGACACTCTGTGCCTGCTAGGGTGGGAGATAAGGAGTGGAAAGTGACGGAGCGTCACCGGGCGCCTTTTTGCCCTCCAACATTCTGATTTCACTAGGCTGAGAGGTAACGAGAAGAAAGAGGCGTAGCGCATCTCGGCGCTTTTTTTGCCTTCCGACACTCTTTGCGCACTAGGTTGAGAGGTAAGGAGCACAAAGTGACGGAGCGTCTCTGGGCGCTTCTTTGCCTTCCAACACTCTCTGTTCAGTCGGCTGAGAGGTTATGAGTGCAAATTTACAAAGTGTCTCTGGGCACTTTTTTTGTCCGACACACTTTGTTTGCTATGCTGAGAGGGTAGAAGCACAAAGTGACACTCTATGCTCACTAGGCTGAGAGGTTAGGAGAGCTAGTTTGAGAGATAAAGAGCGCAAAATAACGGAGCGTCTCCGAGTGCTTTTTGGCCTCCGACACTCTATGCGCTATTGGCTGAGAGGTAAGGAGCGGAAAGTGACGAAGAGCATTCGGGCGTTTTTTTGCCTTCCGACACTATTTGTCCGCTAGGCTGAAAGCGTCTCCGGGCGCTTTTTTGCCCTTCGACACTCTGTGCTCACTAGGCTGAGAGGTTAGGAGTGTAAATTGACGGAGCGTCTCAGGGCACTTTCTTTTGTCCTTGGACACACTTTTGCTCGCTGGGATGAGAGGGTAGAAGCACAGAGTGACGGAGCGTCTCCAGGCACTTTTTTGCCCTCCGGCACTATGTTCATGCTAGGTTGAAAAGTAAGGAGCGCAAAATGACCTAGCGTCTCAGGGAGCTTTTTTTCCCTTCGACACTCTATGCTCGATTGGCTGAGAGGTAAGGAACCGAAAGTGACGGAACGTTTCTGGGCGCTTTTTGGCCTTAAACAGTCTGTGCAGTCTAGGCTGAGTGCAAAGTGACGGAGTGCTTCCTGGCTCTTTTTTGCCCACTGACACTATGCAAGCTAGGCTGAGAATTAGGGGCTCAAACAGAGGTAACGTCTCCGAGCACTTTTTAGCCCTGCGACATTCTTTGCCCACTAGGCTGAGAGGTAAGGGTGCAAACTGACGTAACGTCTCTAGGCACTTTTTTGCCCTCCGACACCCTGTGGCCACTAGGCTGAGGAGGGAGCGCAAAGTGACGGTGCGCCTCCGTGCCCCATTTTGCCCTCCACACTTTGTGCCTGCTAGACTGACAGGTTAGGAGAGCATAGTGACAGAGACTTTCCGAGCATTTTTTTGGCCTCCGATACTCTGTGGACCCTTGGCTTAGAGCCAAGGAGTACAAAGTGACGGATCGCCTTCGGGCGATTTTTTTCCCCTCGTACAGTCTTTGCCTGCTAGCCTGAGGGTAAGGAGCGCTAAATGACGGAGCGTCTCCCGGGAAATTTTTGCTCTCCTACACTCTGTCCCCACTAGGCTGAGAGGTAATGAGCGGAAAGTGACAGACCGCCAGCGGACACTCTTTTAACGTCCGACACTCTGTGCCCGATAGGCAGAGAGGAATGAAGTGAAAACTGACGGAACGTCTCCAGACGCTTTTTTACACTCCGACGCTCTGTGCCCGATAGGCTGAGAGGGAAGGAGCGCACAATGACGGAGCATCTCTCTGCGCCTTTTTGCCCTACTACACTCTGCGGCCGCTAGGCTTAGAGATTAGGAGCGCAAAGTGACTGAGCTTTTCCGGGCATTTTTTTGCCCTCCAACACTCTGTGTCCGATAGGCTGAGAGGTAAGGAGTGGAAAGTGACGGTGGGCTTACGGGCGATTTTTTGACCGACACTCTTTGCCTGCCTGGCGTAGAGGTGATGAGCAGTAAGTGGCGGAGCGTCTCCTGGCAAATTTTTGCCCTCTGACACTCTGTGCCCGCTAGGCTGAGAGGTAATGAGCGCAAACTCACAGAGCGCCTCCGGGTACTTTTTTACCCTCCTACACTCTGTGCCAGTTAGGCTAAGAAGTAAAGAGTACAAACTGAAGGAACGTCTCCATGAGCTTTTTTTGCCATCCGACACTCTTCCCGCTAGGCTGAGAGGGTACATTTTTGCCCTACGACACTCTGTGCCCGCTAGACTGGGAGGTATGGAGCGCATAGTGACAGAGCGTGTTCGGGCAGCTTTTTGCCCTCCGACATTCATTGCCCAGTAGGCTGACAGGTAAGGAGCGGCAAGTGAAGGAGCGTCTCCGGGCGCTTTTTCGCCGTCGACACTCTGTGCCCGCTAGGCTGAGAGGTAAAGTTCGCAAAGTAACGGAGCGTCTCCGGGCACTTTTTTGTCCTCCAACACTCTGTGCCCGATAGGTTGAGAGGTAAGGAACGCAAAGTGAGGGAGCGTCTCCGGTCAATCTTTTTTCCTCCGACACTCTGTGCCCCTCGGCTGAGACGTAAGGAGTGCAAAGTCACGGAGCGTCTCTGGGCACTTTTATACCCTCTGACACTCTGTGGGCGCTAGGCTGATAGGTAAGGAAAGCAGTGACGGAACGTCTCCGGTCGCTTTTTTGTCCTTTGACACTCTGTGCCCGCTAGGCTGAGAGGTAAGGTGCGCAAAGTGACGGAGCATCTCCGGGGGTATTTTTCCCTCCGTCACTCAGCGCCCGCCACTCTAGGCGTCTTGGGGCGCTTTTCTGATCCCCGACACTGTATCCGATAAGCTGAGAGGCAAGGAGTGGAAAGTGACGGAATGTCTCCGAAAGCTTTTTTGCCTCCCGACACTGTCCCCGCTAGACTGAGAAGTAATGAGCGCAAAGTGAACGAGCATCTCCGGGCACTTTTTTACCCTACGTCACTCTGTGCCCC
Source organism: Panulirus versicolor (assembly GCA_032361705.1). Lineage (NCBI taxonomy): Eukaryota > Metazoa > Arthropoda > Malacostraca > Decapoda > Palinuridae > Panulirus > Panulirus versicolor. Next base: position 2,355 of record JAUUDZ010024595.1, on the reverse strand, counting down.
TTAGGCTGAGAGTTAAGGAGTGGAAAGTGACGGAGAGCCTTCGGGCGCTGTTTTGCCTTCCGAAACTGTGCCCGTTACGCTGAGAGGTAAGGGACCCAAAGTGACGGAGTGTCCCCGCGAAATTTTCTGCCCTCCGACACTTTGTGCCCGCTAGGATAAGACGTAAAGAGTGCAAAGTCACAGAGCGTCTATGGGCACTTTTTTTTACACTCTGACACTCTGTGAGTGCTAGGCTGAGAGATAAGGAATGCAAAGTGACGGAACGTGTCCAGGTGCTTTTTTGCCCTGCGATACTACGCGCCTTCTGCGCTACAGATAAGGAGCGCAAAGTGAGAGAGCGCATTTTTGCCCTTCGACACTCTGTGCTTGCTAGGCTGAGAGGTTAGGAGTGGACAGTGAAGGAGCGTCTCCGGGCATTTTTTCCCCTCCGACACTCTTTGCCCGTTAGGCTGAGAGGTAAGGAGCGCAAAGTGACGGATCGTCTCTGGGCGCTCTTTTGCCCTTCGACGCTCTTTGTCCAATAGGCTGAGTGGTAGGTAGTGCAAAGTTACAGAACGTCTCAGGGTATCTTTGTTTATCCTCCGACATTCTGTGCGCGCTAGCCAGAGAGGTTAGAAGTGCAAAGTGACGGAGCGTCTCTGGGCACTTTTTGGCCCTTCGACACTCTGAGTACGCTAAGTTGAGAGGCAAGGAGAGCAAAGTGACGGAGGGTCTCCAGGCGCTTTTTTGCCCCCCGACACTCTCTGCCCGCAACGGTGAAAGGTAAGCAGTGCAAAGTGAGGGAATAACTACAGGCGCTTTTTCGCTCTCCGACAGTTTGTATCCGCTAGGATGAGGGGCAAGGAGTGCAAAGTGACGGAATGTCTTCGAACTCTTTTTTGCCCTCCGACACTGTCTCTGCTAGGGTGAGAGATATGGAACACAGAGTGACGGCGTCTCCGGACGGCTTTTTGCCCTCCGACGCTCTGTCCTCGTTAGCTTGATAGGTACGGAGCGCAAAGTGACGGAGCGTATTCCGGGGCTCTTTTGTCTTCCGAAACTCTTTGCCCTCCAGGCTGAGAAGTAAGGAGCACAAAGTGACGGAACGTCTCCGGGCACTTTTTGCCCTCCGACACTCTGTGCTCGCTAGGCTGAGAGGTTAGAAATGCAAAGTGACGGAGCGTCTCTGGGCACTTTTTGGCCCTCCAACACTCTGAGTTCGCTAGGCTTAGAGGGAAAGAGTGCAAAGTGACGGAACGTGTCCGAATGCATTTTTGCCCTCCAACACTCTGTGCCCTCAAGGCTGAGAGATAAGGAGCGCAAGTGTCGGAGCGTGTCCGGGTACTTTTTTCCCCTCCGACACTTTGTGCCCAATAGGCTGAGAGGTAATAAGCGCAAAGTGATGGAGCGTCTCTAGGCACTTCTTTACCATCCGACACTGTGTGCCTGTTAGGATGAGAGATAAGGAGCGCAAAGTGACGGAGCGTCACCAGGAGCTTTTTTGCCCTTCGACACTCTCTGTTCGCTAGGCTGATAGGTAAGGAGCACAAAGTGACTGAGCGCATCCTGGTGCTTTTTTGCCCTCCGATAGTCTTTGCCCTTTAGGCTGAGAGGTAAGGAGCGCAAGGTGACGGAGCGTCTCCGGGCGCCTTTTTGCCATCCGACGCTGTGTGCTCGCTAGGCTGAGAGGTTAGAAGTGAAAAGTGACGGAGAGTTTCTGGGCACTTTTTGGCCCTCCGACACTCTGTGCCCGCTAGGCTGAGAGGTAACTCGCGCAAGGTGACGGAGGGTGTCTGGGTGCCTTTTTCCAATTCGATAATCTTTGCCCGCTATTCTGAGAGGTAAGGACGGGAAAGTGACAGAACGTCTACCCCAACTTTTTTACCCTCCGACACTCTGTGCCCGTTAGGCTGAGAGCTAAGTAGTGGAAAGTAAGGGAACATCTACCGACGCTTTGTTGCCCTCCGACACTGTGCCCGCTAGGCTGAGAGGTAAGGAACGCAAAGTGACGGAGTGTCTCCGACAATTTTTTGCCCTTCGAATCTTTGTGCCCGAAAGGCTGAGAGGTAAGGAACGCAAAGTGAAGGAGCGTCTCCAGGCAATTTTCTGCCATCCGACACTCTGTACCCGCTAGGCTGAGACGTAAAGAATTCAAAGTGACGGAGCGTCTCTGGGAACTTTTTTTTTTTACTCTCTGGCACTCCTTGAGCGCTAGGCTGAGAGGTAAGGAGTGCAAGGTAACGAAACGTCTCCTGGCGTTTTTTTGCCCTGTGACACTGTGTGCCTGCTAGGCTGACAGATAAGGAGCGCAAAGTGACGGAGCGAGTCCGGGCACTTTTTTCCCCTCCGACACTCTGTGCCCTCTACGCTGAGAGG
>JAUUDZ010024584.1:0-11180 GCA_032361705.1 Panulirus versicolor | reverse complement strand
TGAAGTTCATTATCAATACAAGGGTGACCACGAGTGTGCTGGTCAATACACATGACACCATCAGTGTGCTGGTGAATTTCATCAATACACGGGAGACCACCAAAGTGCTGGTGAAGTTCATCAATACACGGGAGACCAATAGTGTGCAAGATGAGGTTCATCATCAATACACGGGAGACTACCAGTGTGCTAATGGAGTTCATCAATACACTGGAGATCACCAGGGTGAAAGATGAAGTTCATTATCAATACATGGAAGACCCCTAGTGGGCTGGTGGATCATCAGAACACGAGTGACCACAAACGTGCTGATTAAGTTCATCATTAACATGTAAGACCACCTGTGTGCTGTTGATGTTCATAAATACACGGAGACCAACAGTGTGCTGGTGAAGTTCATCATCAAGACAAGGGAGACCACCAGTGTGCTGATGAAGCTCATCATCAATACAAGGGAGACCATCAGTGTGCTGGTGATGTTCATCAATACAAGAGGTACAACAAGTGTGCAGGTGAAGTTCATCATCAATATACGCGAGACCGCTAGTGTGCTGGTGAAGTTCATCAATACACGAGAGACCACAAGCGTGCAGCTGAAGTTCATCATCAATACACGGGAGACCAGCAGCGTGCTGGTGAAGTTCATCAATACGCGGGAGGCCAGCAGTGGGCTGGTGATGTTCATTAATACACGAGGGACCAAAAGTGTGCAGGTGAAGTTAATCATCAACACACGGGAGACCACCAGTGTGCTTATGAATTTAATCTTCAATACACAGAAAACCACCAGTGTGCTCGTAATGTTCATCATCATACGAGAGACCACAAGTGTGGAGGTGAAGTTCCTCATCAATACACGGAAGACCACTATTGTGCTGGTGAAGTTTATCAATACAAGGGAGACCAAGAGTGTTCAAATGAAGTTCATCATCAATACACGGGAGGCCAACAGTGTGCTGGTGAAGTTTATCAATACACGGGAGAGCGCCATTGTGCTGGTGAATTTCATCATCAATACACAGGAGACCACCAGTCCGCTGGTGAACTTCATCAATACACGGGAGACCACCATTATGCTGGTGAAGTTATCAATACGCGTGAGAACACAACTGTGCTGGTAATGTTCATCAATGCACGAGGGACCACAATTGAGCAAGTAAAATTCATCATCATTACAAGGGAGACCACCACTGTGCTGGTGAAGTTCATTATCAATACACAGGAGACCACCAGTGTATTGGATATGTTCATTTATACACGAGGGACCACAATTGTGCAGGTGAAGTTCCTCATCAATACACGAGACACCACCAGTGTACTGGTGAAGTTCATCAATACACGGGCGACCACCAGTATGCTAATGTTTAGTAATATGCGAGGGACAACAATATGCAGGTAAATTTCATCATAAACACACGTGAGACCACCAGTGCACTGGTAAATTTCATTATCAATACACAGGAGACCACCAGAGTGCTGATGACGTTCATAATCAATACACGGAAGACCACTACTGTGCTCGTGAAGTTCATCAATACACGGGAGACCACCAGTGTGCAAGATGAGGTTCATCATCAATACACGGGAGATTACCAGTGCACTAATGAAGTTCATCAATACACTGGAGATCACCAGGGTGAAAGATGAAGTTCATTATCAATACACGGGAGACTACCAGTGTGCTAATGAAGTTCATCAATACACTGGAGATCACCAGGGTGAATAATGAAGTTCATTATCAAAACACGGGAGACCACTAGTGTGCTGGTGAAGTTCATCAATAGAAGAAGACCACGAGTGTGCTAGTGAAGTTCATCATCAATACACAGGAGACCACCAGTGTGTTGGTGAATTTAATCAATACACGAGAGACCACCAATGTGCAGGTGAAGTTCATCAATACACGGGACACCAACAATTTGCAAGCTGAGGTTCATCTTCAATACATGGCAGTCAACCAGTGTGCTAATGAAGTTCATTAATACACTGTAGACCACCAGTTGGCTGGTGGCTCATCAGTACACGAGTGATCACAAGGGTGCTGATGAAGTTCATCATTAATACACGGAAGACCACCTGTGTGCTGTTGATGTTCATAAATACACTGAGACAAACAGTTTGCTGGAGAAGTTCATCATCAAGACACGGGACACCACCAGTGTACTGGAGATGTTCATCATCAATACACGGGAGACCACCTGTGTGCAAGATGAGGTTCATCACCTATACACGGGAGAGTACCAGTGTGCTAATGAAGCTCGTCAATACAATGGAGATCACCAGGGTGAAAGGTTATGTTCATTATCAATACTCGGGAAACTACCAGTGTGCTAATGAAGTTCAACAATACACTGGAGATCGCAAGGGTGAAAGATGAAGTTCATTATCAATAAACAGGAGACCACCAGTGGGCTGGTGGTTCATCAAGACTCGAATGACCACCAGTGTGCTGTTGCAGTTCACCATTAATACACGGAGACCAAAAGTGTGCTGGTGAAGTTTATCATCAAGACGCGGGAAGCCACCATTGTGATAGTGAAGTTCATCATCAATACACGGGAGACCACCAGTGTGCTGGTGACGTTCATCAATACAAAAGGTACCACAAGTGTGCAGGTGAAGTTCATCATCAATACACGGGAGACCACCAGTGTGCTGGTGATGTTCATCAATACACGAGGGATCACAAGTGTGCTGCTAAAGTTCATCATCAATACACGGGAGACAACCAGTGTGCTGGTGAAGCTCATCGATACACGGGACACCACCACTGTTCTGGCGATGTTCATTAATACACGAGTATTGCGCAAGTGTGCAACTGAAGTTCATCATCAATACACGGGAGACCAGCAGTGTGCTGGTGAAGTTCGTCAATACGCGGGAGACCAGCAGTGTGCTGGTGATGTTCATTAATACACGAGGGACCAAAAAAGTGCTGGTGAAGGTCATCATCAACGCACGGGAGACCACCAGTGTACTGATGAAGTTCATCATCAATACACGGGAGACCACCAGTGTATTGTTAATGTTCATTAATTCACGAGGGACCAAAAGTGTGCAGGTGAAGTTCGTCATCAATACACGAGAGACAACCAGTGTGCTGGTGAAGTTCATCAATACACGGAAGACCACCAGTATGCTGATGTTGATCAATAAGCGAGGGACCACAGTTGTGCAGGTAAAGTTCATCATCAACACACGGAAGACCACCAGTGTGCTGGTGAAGTTCATTATCAATGCACGGGAGACCACCAGTGTGCTGATGATGTTAATCTCAATACACGAGAAACCACTGGTATTCTGGTGAAGTTCATAAATGCACGGGAGACATCCAACGTGCTGTTGAAATTCATCAATACACGGGAGACCATCAGAGAGCTGGTGAAATTCATCAATACACGGGAGACCACAATCGTGCTGGAGAAGTTCATCAACACACGGGAGACCACCAATGTACTGGTGAACTTCATCATTAATACACGAGAGACCACAAGTGTGCAGGTGAAGTTCATCATCAATACAAGTAAGACTTCAGTGTGCTGATAGCTCATCAATACACAGGAGACCACCAATGTGCTGGTGAAGTTGATCAATAAACGGGAGACCACCAGTGGGCAGGTGAAGTTCATCATCAATACACGGTAGACCACAAGTGTGCTGGTGATGTTCATCAAGACACGAGGGACCACAAGTGTGCAAGTGAAGTTCATCCTCAATACACGGGAGACCACTAGTGTGCTGGTGAAGTTCATCATCAATACACAGGAGACCACCAGTGTGCTGGTGAAGTTCATCAATACAGGGGAGACCACCAAGGTACTGGTGAAGTTCATCACTACACGGGAGAAATCTAGTGTGCTGGTAAATGTTCATGAATACACGAGGGACCACAAGTGTGCAGGTGAAATTTATCATCAATACATGGGAAATCGCCAGTGTGCTGGTGAAGTTCATCAATACACTGGAGACCACCAGTGTGTTGGTGATGTTCATCAATGCACGAGCGGCCACAATTGTGCAGATGAAGTTCATAATCAACGCACGGGAGACCACCAATGTCCTGGGGAAGTTCATCAATATACAGGAGACCACTAGTGTGCTAACGAAGTTCATCATCAATACACGGCAGAACACCAGTGTGCTGGTGGTGTTCATCAATACACGAGGGAGCATAAGTGTGCATGTGCAATTCATCATTAATAAACGGGAGATCACCATGTGCTGGTGAAGTTTATCAATGCAAGAGAGACCACCAGTGTAGTGGTGATGTTCATCAACACACGAAGGTCCACAACTGTGCAAGTGAAGTTCATCATCAACACACGGGAGACCACCAGTGTGATGGTGAAGTTCATGAATATACGGGAGGCCACTAGTGTGCTAATGAAATTCATCATCAATACACGGGAGACCACCAGCGTGCTGCTGATGTTCATCAGAACACGAGGGACCACATGTGTGCAGGTGAAAATCATCATCAATACACGGGAGACCACTAGTGTGCTGAAGTTCATCAATACACGGGAGACCACCAGTGTGCAGGGGATGTTCATCATTAATACAAGGGAGACCACCAGTGTGCTGGCGATGTTCATCAATACACGAGGGACCACAAGTGTGCAGGTGAAGTTCATCATCAATACACGGGAGACCATCAGTGTGCGGGTGAAGTTCATCAATACACGGGAGACGCCATTGTGCTGGTGAAGTTCGTCATCAATGCACAGGAGACCACCAGTGAGCTGGTGAAGTTCATCAATACACGGGAGACCACCAATGTGCTGGCGAAGTTCATCAATACACAGGAGAATACAAGTGTGCTGGAGATGTTTATCTATGCACGAGGGACCAACAGTGTGCAGGTGAAATTCATCATCAATACACAGGAGACCACTAGTGTGCTGGTTAAGTTCATCGATGCACGGGAGACCACCAATGTAATGGTGAAGTTCATCATTAATACACGAGAGACCACAAGTGTGCAGGTGAAGCTCATCATCAATACACGGGCGACACACAGTGTGCTGGTGAGTTTCATCAATATATGGGAGACCACTAGTGTGATAAAGAAGTTAATCATCAATACACGGGAGACCACCAGTGTGCTGGTGATATTAATCAACATACGAATGACCAAAAGTGTGCAGGTGAAGTTCATTATCAATATACGGGAGAACAATAGTGTGCTGGTGAAGTTCATCAATACACGGGAGACAACCAGTGTGCTGATGACGTTCATCATCAAAACACGGGAGACCACCGGTATGCTGGTGATGTTCATAAATACACCTAAGACCACCAGTGTGCAGGTGAAGTTCATCATCAAAACACGGGATACCTCCCCAGTGCTAGTGATGTTCATCAAGACACGAGGGACCACAAGTCTGCAGTTAAAGTTCATCGTTAATCCACAGGAGACCACCAGTGTGCTGGTGAAGTTCATAAATACACTGGAGACCACCAATGTGCTGGTGAAGTTCATCAATACACGGGAGAACACTAGTGTGTAGCTAATATTCATCAATTAACGAGAGACCACAGGTGTGCAGGTGAAATAAATCACCAACACACGGGAGACCATCAGTGTGCTGGTGAAGTTCATCAATATACGGGTGACCACTACTGTGCGGGAGACCACCAGTGTGCTGGTGGTGCTCATGAATACATGAAGGACCACAAGTGTGCCTATGAAATTCATCATCAATACACGGGAGATCACAAGTGTGCTGGTGAGGTTCATCAATTCAAGGGAGAACACTACTTTGCACGTAATGTTCATCAATCTACGAGGGATCACAAGTTTGCAGGTAGAAATAATCATCAATAAACGAGAGACCACCAGTGTGCTGGTAAAGTTCATCAATACACGGGAGACCACCAGTGTGTTGGTGATGTTTATCAATACACGAGGGACCATAAAGGTGCAGGTGAAGTTCATCATCATAACACGGGATGATGATGTTCATCAAGACACGAGGGACCCCAAGTGTGCAGGTGAAGTTCATCATCAATCCACAGGAGACCACCAGTGTGCTGGTGAAGTTCACCAATACACTGGAGACCACCAATGTGCTGGTTACGATTCATCAATACACGGGAGAACACTAGTGTGCAGGTAATGTTCATCAATCTACGAGGGACCACAAGTGTGCAGGTGAAATTAATCATCAACACACGGGAGACCACCAGTGTGTTGGTGAAGTTCATCAATGTACGGGAGACCACTACTGAGCTAATGAAGTTCATCATCAATACACGGGAGACCAACAGTGTGCTGGTGGTGTTCATGAATACATGCCGGACCACAAGTGTGCCAGTGAAATTCATCATCAACACAAGAGAGACAACCAGTGTGCTGGTGAAATTGATCAATATACGGGAGACCACTAGTATGCTAATGAATTTCATCATCAAAACACGGGAGACCACCAGCGTGCTGGTGGTGTTCATGAATATATGAGGGACGACAAGAGTGCCTGTGAATTTCATCAACAATACACGGGAGACCACCAGTGTGCTAGTGAAGTTCATCAATACATGGGAGACCACCAGAGTACTGGTGTTCATCAAAACATGAGGGGCCGCAAGTGTGCAGGTGAAGTTCATCATCAACACACGGGAGACCACCATTGTGCTGGTGAACTTCATCTACATACGGGAGACTAGTGTGCTAAAGAAGGTCATCATAAATACACGGGATACCACTAGTGTGCTAGTGATTTTCATCAATACAGGATGGACCACAAGTGTGCAAGTGAAGTTCATCATCAATAAACGGGAGGCCAGCATTGTGCTGGTGAAGTTTATCGATACACGGGAGACCGCCAGTGTGCTGGTGAAGTTCATCATCAATACACAGGGGACCACCAGTCTGCTGGTGAAACTCATCAATACACGGGAGACCACCAATATTCTGGTGAAGTTATGGATACACGGGATAACCTAAGTGTGCTGGTAATGTTCATCAATGCACGAGGGACCTTAAGTGAGCAGGTAAAATTCATCATCAATATACGGGAGAACACCAGTGTGCTGGCGATAATCATCAATACAGGGGGAATCACAAGTGTGTAGGTGAAGTTCATTATCAATACACGGAAGACCACCAGAGTGCTGGTGAAGTCCATCAATACACGGGAGACCGCCAGTGTGCTGATGAAGTTCATCATCAATGCACGGGACACCACCAGTGTGGTGGTGATGTTCATCAATACACGAGGGACCACAAGTGTGCAGGTGAAATTAATCATCAATACACGGGAGACCTCCAGTGTGCTGGTAAAGTTCATCAACATACGGGACACCACCAGTGTGCTGGTGAAGCTCATCAATATACGGGAGACCACTAGTGTGCCAATGAAGTTCATCATCAATACACGGGAGACCACCAGTGTGCTGGTGGTGTTCATGAATACATGAGGGACCACAAGTGTGCCTGTGAATTTCAACAATACACGGGAGACCACCAGTGTGCTGGTGAAGTTCATCAATACACTTGAGACCCCCAGTGTACTGGTGATGTTCATCAACACACAAGTGACCACAAGTGTGCAGGTGAAGTTCATCATCAACACAGAGGAGACCATCATTATGCTGGTGATGTTCATCAATATACGGAAGGCCACTAGTATGCTAAAGAAGGTCATCATCAATACACGGGATACTACTAGTGTGCTGGTGATTTTCATAAATACAGGAGGGACCACAAGTGTGTAAGTGAAGTTCATCATCAATACACGGGAGGCCAACAGTGTGCAGGTGAAGTTTATCAATATACGGGACACCGCCATTGTGCTGGTGAAGTTCATCGCCAATACGCAAGAGACCACCAGTTTGCTGGTGAAGTTCATCAATACACGGGAGACCACCAATATGCTAGTGAAGTTATCAATACACGGGAGAACACAAGTGTGCTGGTAATGTTCATCAATGCACGAGGGACCACAAGTGAGCAGGTAAAATTTACCATCAATACACGAGAGACCAGCAGTGTGCTGGCGATGTTCATCAATACAGGAGGGATCACAAGTGTGTAGGGGAAGTTCATCAATACACGGGAGACCACCAGTGTGCTGGTGAAGTCCCTCAATACAAGGGAGACCACCAGTGTGCTGGTGAAGTTCATCATCAATCCACAGGAGACCACCAGTGTGGTGGTGCAGTTCATCAATACGCGGGACCCACCAATATGCTGTTTGTGTTCATCAATGCACGGGAGAACACTAGTGTGCAGGTGATGTTTATCAATCTACGAGGGACCACAAGTGTGCCTGTGAAATTCATCATCAACACACGGGAGACCACCAGTGTGCTGGTGAAGTTCATCAATATACGGGAGACCACTACTCTTCTAAAGAAGTTCATCATCAATACACGGGAGACCACCAGTGTGCTGGTGGTGTTCATGAATACATGAGGGACCACATATGTGACTGTGAAATTCATGATCAATAGACGGGAGACCACCAGTGAGCTGGTGATGTTCATGAATATACGGGAGACCACTAGTGTGCTAATGTCTGGTGGTGTTCATGAATACATGAGGGACCACAAGTGTGCCTGTGAATTTCATCAACAATACACAGGAGACCACCAGTGTGCTGGTGTAGTTCATCAATACACTGGAGACCACCAGTGTACTGGTGATGTTCATCAAAACATGAGGGACCACAAGTGTGCATGAGAAGCTCATCATCAACACACGGGAGACCACCATTGTGCTAGTGAAGCTCATCAATCTAGGGAGGCCACTAGTGTGCTAAAGAAGGTCATCATTAATACACGGGATACCACTAGTGTGCTGGTGATTTTCATCAATACAGGAGGGACCACAAATGTACAAATTAAGTTCATCATCAATAAACGGAAGGCCAACAATGTGCTGGTGAAGTTTATCAATACACGGGATGCCGAAATTGCTCTCGTGAAGTTCATCATCAATACACAGGAGACCGCCAGTCTGCTGGCGAAGTTAATGAATACACGGGAGACCACCAGTATGCTGGTGAGGTTATCATTACACGGGAGAACACAAGTGTGCTAGTAATGTTCATCAATGCACGAGGGACCAAAAGTGAGAAGGTAAAAATCATCATCAATACGCGGGAGACCACCAGTGTGCTGGCGATGTTCATCAATACAGGAGGGATCACAACTGTGTAGGTGAAGTTCATTATCAATACACGGGAGACCACCAGTGTGCTGGTGAAGTCCATCAATACACGGGAGACCACCATTGCGTTGGTGAAGTTCATCATCAATACAAGGGACACCACCAGTGTGGTGGTGATGTTCTTCAATACACGAGGGACCACAAGTGTGCCGGTGAAATTAATCATTAATACACTGGAGACCTCCAATGTGCTGGTAAAGTTCATCAACACACGGGAGACAACCAGTGTGCTAGTGAAGTTCATCAATATATGGGAGACCACTAGTGTTCTAATGAAGTTCATCATCAATACACGGGAGACAACTAGTGTGCTGGTGGTGTTCATGAATATATGAGAGACCAAAAGTGTGCCTTTGAAATTCATCATCAATACACGGTACACCACCAGTGCGCTGTTCAAGTTCATCAATAAACGGGAGACTACCAGTGTACTGGTGATGTTCATCATCACACGAGGGACCACAAGTGTGCAGGTGAAGTTCATCATCAACACACGGGAGACCACCATTGTGTAGGTGAAGTTCATCAATATACGGGAGGCCACGAGTGTGCTAAAGGTCATCATCAGTAAACGGAAATACGACTAGTGTGCTGGTGATGTTCATCAATACAGAAGGGACCACAAGTGTGCAAAGGAAGTTCATCATCAATGCACGGGAAGCCGACAGTGTGCTGGTGAAGTCTATCAATACAAAGGAGACCGCCATTGTGCGGGTGAAGTTTATCATCAATACACAGGAGATACACTCTGCTGGTGAAGTTCATCAATACACGGGAGACCACCAATATGCAGGTGAAGCTATCAATACACGGGAGAACACAAGTGTGCTGGTAATGTTCATCAATGCACGAGGGACCATAAGTGAGCAGGTAAAATTCATCATCAACACACGGAAGACCACCAGTGTGCTGGCGATGTTCATCAATATACAAGGGATCACATGTGTGTAGGTGAAGTTCGTCATCAATACACGGGGAGACCACCAGTTTGCTGGTGAAGTCCATTAATACAGGGGAGACCACCAATATGCTCATGAAGTTCATCATCAATACAGGGACACCACCAGTATGTGGTGATGTTCATCAATACACGAGGGACCACAAGTGTGCAGATGAAGTTTATCAGCAATAAACGGGAGGCCACCATTGTGCTGGTGAAGTATATCAATATACGGGAGATCGTCATTGTGCTGGTGAAGTTCCTCATCAATACACTGGAGACCACCAGTGTGCTGGTGAAGTTCATCAATACACGGAAGACCACTAATATGCTGGTGAAGTTCATCAATACACGGGAGAACACAATTGTGATGGTAATGTTCATCAGTGCAATAGAGACCACAAGTATGCAGGTGAAATTCATCATCAGTACACGGGGGACCACCAGTGTGCTGGTGAAGTTCATCATTAAGCGGGAGACCACCAGTGTGCTGGTGTGGTCCCTCAATACAAGGGAGACCACCAGTGTGCTGGTGAAGTTCATCATCAACCCACAGGTGACCACCAGTGTGGTGGTGAAGTTTATCAATACACGGGACCCACCAATATGCTGTTTATGTTCATCAATACACGGGAAAACCCTAGTGTGCAGGTAATGTTTATCAATCTACAAGGGACCACAAGTGTGCCTGTGAAATTCATCGTCAACACTCGGGAGACCACCAGTGTGCTGGTGAAGTTCAATATACGGGAGACTACTACTGTGCTAATGAAGTTCATCATCAATACACGGGAGACCACCAGTGTGCTGGTGGTGTTCATGAATACATGAGGGACCACATATGTGCCTGTGAAATTCATGATCAACAGACGGGAGATCAACAGTGTGTTGGTGAAATTCATGAATATACGGGAGACCACTAGTGTGCTAAAGTCTTGTGGTGTTCATGAATACATGAGGGACCACAAGTGTGCCTGTGAATTTCATCAACAATATACAGGAGACTACCAGTGTGCTCATGAAGTTCATCAATACACTGGAGACGACCAGTGTACTGGTGATGTTCGT
>JAUUDZ010024573.1:0-11180 GCA_032361705.1 Panulirus versicolor | reverse complement strand
GAAAGTAAGAAAGTGGGTAAATGTATTGGAAATGAAATATTGGAGGACAATATGTAACATGAGGGGGGGGGATAATGATGATGAATTAAATAATGACAGAGTAAGAGAGAGGTGTGATAAATAAGGACATGATTGAAAGAGTTGAAGGTGTGCTAAAATGGTTTGGACATATGGAGAGAATGAGTAAAGAAAGGTGGACAAAGAGGAAATATGCATCAGAAGTGGAGGGGACAAGGGAGACTGCATTAGAAATGGAAGGATAGAGTTAATAAGATTTTGAGTACTTGGGGTTTGAGGATGAAGGAGGGTGAAAGGCATGCACTGGATAGAGTGAAATGGGGTGAGGTGGAACTCAGAGCCCAACGAGATGTTAATGGACTGAACCAGACATGGGAAGCAGCTGGGTGAAACTACGGAAAGGTCTACAGGGTCTGGTTGTGGACAGGGAACTGTGGTTTGGTGCATTACACATGACAGCTAAATAATGGATGTGAACAAATGAGGGGTTTTCTTTGTCTGTTCCTACACTACCTCACTAATGAAGGAAATGGCAAACAAGTATGAAAAAAATATCAAAACAATGAAAAACTGAACAAGCTTTAGTTCTAGATTAGTGGGAGGTATATAATGATAAACTCTGGTTATGTAATAATACCACTTCTCTATCTCTCTAGGCTCTCCTTCCCAGTGTAATACATATTTACTCATGAAAGGAAGATGAATAAAAGAAAATGTTGTCAATAAGTATAATTTATTCCCCACAGTGTACATAATAATTTGAATATATAATAAGGATACAGGAGCAGGGGGCTGGAAATCCTCCCCTCCTGTTTTTAATTTTCCAAAAGAGGAAACAGAGAAGAGGGCCAAGTGAGGATATTCCCTCTAAGGCTCAGTCCTGTTCTTAATGCTACCTCGCAAACGTGGGAAATGGCAAAAATGTACGAAAAAATAGACAATGGAATAAAGGAATAACTTCTTTTAGAAAACTCAATGGGATAAATAATAATAAAAAGATAAAGAAATTGGAAAAATGAATAAGCTTTAGTTCAAGATTACTGCGACACGCATAATGAGTATGGGGTAGTTGACAAGTTGCACTTCTCTGACCCAGTTAGCTGTCTTTTCTTTCTACTTCCCAAACACATGGACGTCAGGGATTCTACCCACAAGCATACATATTCTCTCCATGTCACATGTATCACTTGACAACACTTAACTCACACAACTCAATCTAAATAAGTCTAGATTTTCCTGTTTTGAGCACTATGCACTACCTCTGCCTTTTGGCAAAATGATAGGAGCAAGAAACAGAAGTAGTAGGAAAGAACATTAGGTAAAAGTATTAGAGAGGAGCATTAGACAGGGGCAAGAGTTGGTAGTAGTAGATTGGAACATTTGGCAAGAACAGGTAAACACAATGGGCAGAAGTAATTGATAGGAACAGTAGGTAGGAGCCTCTGGAAACACTGCATTAGAGCTACACTCTGCCAGTGGCCTGTTAAGGGTAAAGCACTATAGGTTAAGAATTGACACTGGAGTTCACTAATTATGGACTCTTTTATTGTGGCCACCCCCTTGGAGAAGTTCCAGAAGGGAACATTTATCAGAGATATAGATTGATAGATAATGCCTCTTCTCTCTATATATACTAGGCTCTAACACACACACTTTCATTTCAGGGAGGCTGGTAAATAAGACACAAAATAATCTTCAACTAAAAATTATCCCTATAGCAATACTGCGAGGTAAATGACGATATGTAATTTCTGGAAGCAAAGATTCAGGCACAACGGAACATCACATACTTCAACAATATCTAGTACATATGCATACCTAGGGTCTGTGTGCGCTTTTGAAATAAATCAAAATAAGATTCCTATCATAATCCTCCATATGGTATATAAAATTACCAATAATATCAGAACAATGGAAGTAGAAAAAGCTTCAGATTAAGGCTGACTACTGGCAACACTTGTTTTACGTGTGCTAAGGACATCTTTTGATGCTTTATCCTGGTAGTTTTCAATGCTGGAGAGTGAAATGTCCATAATAATACTTTCAACAAGCAGAAATGTTAAATAACCATACAAATAACATCTAAAGCTGAAAAAATGACAGGAATTAGTTCAAAGGCAATTGTTGGCAACAATGGCTCCACTTAGCATAGGTACACCTTCTCATACCCAGTCTTATTGACTTTCAATGCCAGAAGAGCCAGTATCCAAGAAATCCCTCTCCACATGATCTGAAGACAGATCATCATCATCAGGTAATTAAGGAGCATCTTCAGCTTGGTCCTGTAAATCTGAAAAAAGCCTCTCAAGTTGCTCCCTAGAAAGCTTGCAGGAATGTGTGCCCCTTGGACTTGCTGGAAGATGACTGACATTGAGATGAAATTATCACAATAATGCTTACTCAGCTACAACCTAAGCCCAACAGGTAGCCTTTTAATAAAGGTGTGAAACATGATACACATGTATATGCCTAGAAAAGTCACCCGCCTTGAGTAAATTTTTGTTTGGGGGAGTTAAAGGGCTTATATACATAATGTTACAATAAAAGAATTCAAAATGCACTGCCACCATACGTATCAAACTAAAGAATGAATGTACCACTTGTTTATTACTCCTCTTTCAAATGGTGAACCAATTCAAAACTAACAAATTAATGTGTGAAAACTGTGATGTTCCAGTATGTACAACAAAATTTCCTAATGAATCATAAAAAAAGACATCCCTGAAAATATGTACCAAGTTGCTTAAATGAGTATGGTGTCCACAAATAACCTTGTCCACCCCCCATATTTTTTCAATGGTAATACATGGCTAAGGATTACTGTGGGTACAAGCATATAATGCTCTCAGGGTGAAGACATCATAAATCTGGTAACGGGGACTAGTGTCTCTAATGATATGAGCACCAACAAACCACCTCAGTGAGCCTCAGGATATCTTTAGGGAAGGTAGTCTCACTTTAACCCTCCTGGTTGCCATTTGATTTTGGAAATTTCATTCTGGGCACTGTACTTCTTCCTCTAAGGAGGAAAAAGCCCAAATTCTTCCCTATACGCAAGAAAATGTGGGTACATGTGAGATTTCTAGGTGTACTAGGCACTCAGAATGCACAATCATGCGGATGCTTACCAGCACTTGTGGCTTTCCTGACACCATCATCCCGCCACCAACATTTATCCCTGGCCACCTAAGGAAGGCTTCTAGATCTACAAATAACCTTCAGCTACATGAAGTATTAAAGCAATCTACACTTCAGCCATCAAACTAGAGAAAGACCATCTAAAACGTCTCTCAAAGAATCATTCAACATCACCTGCTAGACGATCACATTCCCTCCCATAAGCCAGCTACCAAACCCCTGCTTGCAAAGGAAACAAAACACAAACAACTTGTCTTTGCAAAGAAATATAGGGACTGGAGTGAACAACACTGGAAAAGGTGATGTTTCCAATGAAAGTTACTTCAAGTGAGTGTAGTCACTTGAAGGGTAAGGAGACCAGAGGGTGCCAGAAAGTAAGCCTCTCGTTTCACAGTGAAGATTGTGAAACACCCACATAGTGTGATGGTCTAGGGTTGCTTTACTGGAGAAATGGATAGGCCAGGGTCGTACTGTTTACCTGAACACAGTACAATGAACATAGAGCAATACATCAAGGTGCTAAAGGTCTATCTGCTTCCTTTTAATGAGGTTCATGGAAGTGATCAATTTATGTAGGATACTGCCCTTGCTATAATACTGAAAAGGTGATGAATTAATTATCAAAGAAAAAATATTCAACAGCTGGAGTGGCCTGGGAACTCCCTAGATCTTAACCCAATCGAGAACAGCTGGAACCAGATGAAAGTCAAACTTGCTTCCTGCAACAACTCAGCAGTGCCTTGCTTCATTCAGGAGATCAAGACCCTATGGACCAAAACATGGACCTCATATACTTAAAGAACCTTGCCAGTTCCATGCTCAGACATCTGGAGATGGTAATTAAGGCCAAAGAAGAGATGAAAAATAAGTGTGACACTGCCTTTGAAAATATATGGGGATGGACAATGTTTTGTATAGACAATGTAAAAATAAGCAATCTCCATCTCATTACTGACAGGGGCAAAGTCATTGGAAAATGCCATGAACCACAATTCTGTAAATACAGATATCAAGGCACAACGGGAAAAGGGAGATTAGGTTTCTGAGACGGAACTTTTCCAAGAAATACAAAAAGAATATCCATAAAAACTTGAGATACACAAATTTCAAGAACAGCACACAACAAGAATGAATCAATAATAATGTTAGCAGCAAAATATAAAAACACGTTTTCCAAACTTGTTCACTATTTCCCACATTAGCAAGGTAATGCCAAAAAAAGGTCTCATTCACTAACATCCATTCTCTATATGTCATTTGCAATGCACTGAAAGAATACCTGTCTTGGTTAAAAGATACCAGGGAAGGTTTCGTGGTATGGGTATTTAATTCTTTCACTATCTAAGTTAGATGAGTTCAATATTCATTCGAACAAAGCACTTTGAAAGAAGTAATCAGGCTTTCATAAGAAAGAACATAAAGCACTTGACTAACTTAAGAAAGTAAGAACCCAAGACTGATTTTAAAAGAAAATTCAAAGTAATGCGTACAGGGGAGTTAATGTAAAAGGCTGCCATAAGCGATGGTGTGCAAACATCAGTGAAATATACATTCCAACGAAAGCCATAAAAGAGACAACTCACTTATTATGGTTAGCCACAAATTAAATCCATATGCACCATCAGTTTTTGGTCAGTACGCACATAAACTCCCATCTACCTTCTTTTGCTACTGTATAACAAATAAATGTCTCAAGTTTCCAGTTAATGGCTCCTTCCCCCACTCAGATACCTCCTACAATTGTAGGCCATCTCCCACCCCTTGCCGACCTCTGCCTTAAAAAAGTTGAAGTCCAACAGAACTATTCAACTTCAATATTTACAATGCATTGCAATACATTTGATGTGCATGGGATACAGTAAATTGGAACAATGTGGTATGCTAGGGTCCATGCTGTCAATGGACTAAACCATGGCATTAGAAGTGTCCAGAGTAAACCTGGTCTGTGGGGCCTGGTTGTGGATAAGGAGCCTTGGATATGATCCTTACAGGAATTTACAACAAAAGTGTAATGATGATTGGGGTGTAATGAAGTGTGCAGTGATAATGAGGTTTAGTGAAAATGGTTATTAAAGGTGAAGGCGTACATAACCCTTAAGAGTCAGGTCAAAGGCCAGTCGTGTCAAACATGCACTGATGATGAAGGTGCAGAGGAGATGACCTTTGACCCGACCAACAAGAGTGCACTATTGTGAAGATGATGGTCCCACCCCTCGTCGACCTCTGTCTAAAAAAAGTTGTAGTCCAACAGAACTATCTAATTTCAATATTTACATTGCACTGCAATACATTTGATGTGCATGGGATACAGTGAATTGGAACAATGTGGTATGCTAGGGTCAACATGCTGTCAATGGATTAAACCATGGTATGTGAAGTGTCCACAGTAAACCTGATCTCTGAGGCCTGGTTGTGGATAAGGAGCCTTGGATATGATCCTTACAGGAATTTACAACTAAGGTGTAATGATGATTGGGATGCAATGAAGTGTGCAGTGATAATGAGGTTTAGTGAAAATAGTTATTAAAGATGAGGGCGTACATAACCCTTAAGAGTCAGGTCAATGGCCAGTCGTGTCAAACATGCACTGAAAATGAAGGTGGAGGGATGACCTTTGACCCAACCCACAAGAGTGCACTATTGTGAAGATGACGGTCTAGCCATATGCCTTTAAGTGAATATATGTTTATTTCGTGAAGATGAGTTTGATGGTGTGGTGGAAGGCAATGCATTTGTTTGTGACTGTTGGCATTTCTATTGCCTTCAAACATGATGTTATTTGTATTTCTAATTTTAGTTCGAGTTTGCAGAGATAGGACTTTCAGATGCTGATATAATTAGTACTGCTTAGCTTGTGACCTGATGTTTCCCTATTTGATGAACTATTCTAATTGTTGGTAAACTCTTCTTAGGTTACTACAGTCCTCAGCAGGGAGTGACCTATCTAAGCACCTTCTCAATGAAGGTAACTTACAGGGAGAGAGATGCACTTATGTTACCCCCATCTCTTACTCACACATAATGTATCACCCAGCTTGTCACGTACCCATTAATCAACTAAACCCAAAGTGGAATGTGAAC
Source organism: Panulirus versicolor (assembly GCA_032361705.1). Classification (NCBI taxonomy): domain Eukaryota; kingdom Metazoa; phylum Arthropoda; class Malacostraca; order Decapoda; family Palinuridae; genus Panulirus; species Panulirus versicolor. Next base: position 4,943 of record JAUUDZ010024573.1, on the reverse strand, counting down.
ACTTGGATTGGCTGTGGGCCAGGTGCCCTGTCTGGGACTTTAAACCGGACCCATTAGATTAGCAGATGAAAACACTAATCACTGCATGTGGAGACTCATGACCTTTTCTTAGGTTGCTGTGTTTCCCAATCAAAGGCAACCTGACCAAGAACATTCTTTCTGGTAATCATATCCTTTGGTCAGTAAAAGCCTAACTGAGTGAGAGGTAACTTTTCCTTAGGTTACTGAATTCCCCAGTCAGAAAGGATTCAATTGGATGGGTGGCCATCTTCCTAAAATGCATTCATAACCTGCTGGGTTACTGCCCACCAGAACAGTTCATCAGTTCACAAGCTAATCACTACTAATGAAATCAGTGATGAAATACAGACGAACTATTATCAAGGTTACAAATGATAAGATCTCTCATAATACTATATTCAATCACTGATGAAAGCTATATCCTGTAATAAAATCTATTGTTATCAGAAATGATGTCAGTTGTAATAATCATAGTAGTTTTAATCTATGTAGCATACCCTTTCATAGGTGATATGATTAGTTAGACTTGTGGCCAGATGTTAATATGTTCAACAAACAGTTCTGGTAGGTGGCAACCTTTAAGTATATATTAATCAGTTCTCCATTAATCACTAGTCACTGTCTTGGAAAATCAAGACCAAACTCTCGCTGCTATACACCAAAATAAAATCAGATGGAAAACAATAAAGCCGAACATGAATCAGTCATTTTCAGCTTCATATGTTCTCCCTCAAACCATAAACCTCTTCTATACTTCCTCTTATTCTCAATCTTTACCTGTGTCACTTTATATGTATTCAACAGCATGGCTAAATTCAATATATTATGGTACTTTTGGATACCATAAAATAATGACTAAAATTTGCTGTGAAAGATTGTTACATTCCCTCTTCCTTAAATCTCTTAGAGTTTGCTTAAAACCTACTTCAGTCACATGTCACTTAAGAAATCATTCCAATCACCAATACTTCTAGCCTTACACCCTCTCTTCACACCACCAAAAGTGCTTTACCATGAGTACTTAGGTAAATTAATTAAAAAAAATTTACTAATAGAAAAATTTTGAAATCAAAATCTTATCAATTAAATGATAAAACAGACCTCCGCAGCAGCTGAGGAGCAATTCACAGCCTGGCAGTCAGAACAGAACCACTCCTCGATGGGTACACGAGTCAATGGTGGGTTAAGGCACTCCAGGTGGTAACCCAGATCACAGCCATCACACAACAGCAGCCGGTCCTCGCGATCACACCGACCACACACCTAACAGGCGAATTCATAAATTCATGTCCCCAATAAATTTTTTTACTGCTTAATGGTGAAATTAAAAAATAAAGATAAGAATTTATAATATGAAAAAAAAAAAAAAAATAGAAAATAAATAGTTTTAGTCTGCTGAAATATACACTTAAAACATAATTCAGAATCCTGTGTCAACTTTGTCTTTTAATGGTATCAAAACAAAAAATTGAAAAAACTAAAATATAAAAACAAGTAATTTTCTCAGCTACTGATGCATGCTATGATATCCAGTTTCTTTAACTTATCAAAAGGCATCAAAGAGGTAATAACAAAAAACAGAACTTGAGTAACAACTAAAATAATAATATATGCCAATGTGACTGAGATATCTTATCGCTAGAAAAGGGAGGCTTATCCCATTAAGATTTCCCTTAAAAAGTGTACCACAAACACCACACATCCCCAAACACTTCCATACTTAATTCTCTTAAATAAATAAATATACATTTTCTTATATTCACTTGCCATTTCCCGCATTAGCGAGGTAGTGTTAAGAACAGAGGACTGAGCCTTAGATGGAATATCCTCACTTGGCCCCCTTCTCTGTTCCTTCTCTTGGAAAAGTAAAAATCCAGAGGGGAGGATTTCCAGCCCCCCACTCCCTCTCCTTTTAGTCGCCTTCTATGACACGCAGGGAATACGTGGAAAGTATTATATCTACCCTGGTACTGAAATTTCACCTTTCAGCACGCTCCTTGCCTTATACTACCAAGCCTGATCCAGGCTTCGGTGATCCTTTGAGCACATCTAGACAAGCTCCTGTAATGGATGAAATGCAAGACCTATCTCCTGCCTCAACTCAGGAATCAATTTCACTGCAGCTGGATGACATTAATTTCACTCATCTTCTGCCCAAGAAGTCCCTTCTACCTTTATGAGGCTCCTGCAGCACTTAGGAAGCTGGCCATGTCCACCAGTCGAGACCATAGGTCATAAAGAATTGTGATCTTGTGTGTGTATCCATGTGCAGATAGCGCTGGGACACTGACTAGTAAGTGCTTGGCATCTTTTCTACGGCAGGTGCAATGTGGGTATGAATGGTCTTGGAATTTGCTAAATCAGAATTGGTAGCATTCTAATGACAGGTGATGTTCAGAATGTAAGTGAGAGGATGTTACTCATGTTTGTTTGGAGAGTGTGGTTTCTGATGAATGTATGACTCAAGGGTTGGAGTTCAAGAATGGTATGGCAGGTTGAATATTTAGTGCTTGTTAGGTTAGTTTAGTGTATATGCATTTTGTCACTATTACATTCGCTGGTGGTGGGAAGGGTGTCTGTAAGAAGAGCTTCCTGAATAGTAAGGCAGGCATAAGCTCTTTATTGCTATTGGGGGTTGGTGCTTAGTTACAGAACTTTCTCCTGCTGTTGTATAGAACTGAGTACCAAGCATGATGAGGTGGGCTGTATTGGGAGAATATTTTTTCTCACTGTTAAGGTGATGTGAGTTGTGTATATGGGTGCTAGGCAGCCTGTAGCCTGTTATTGTTTTGAGTGCACTATTATGAGTGGTTTGTAGCTTTGTTATAGCTGCTTTTGAGATAGTGGAAAGCCAAGCAGGAGAGGCACAGTGGGGTGAATCAATTCTTTTTTTTTTGTAAAGAATGCTGAGTGATCATATTTCTCGTACAAATCTAGTGTCACTTAGTATTCCGAGTTCATTCAGTTTGAGTGTTACTTTTGTGCTGATATCATTACTGAGGAGAGTGAATGTTGTATGTGTTGTATGTGATGCCTAGAATGGCTGGCATTTTCTCCAGTAGGAGTGACTGCCATTCAGGGTGACTGGAGGGTATGAACTGGACTCATGTCTGTCTAGGGTTAAGGGAGTGTTTGAAGACTTCTGTGGAGATGCAAATACTCAGCTCATCCTGAGCCATTACTCCAATTCTGTAATCTCATATAGCATGTGCAATACTGCTACTGTGGTGCCAGTGTGTTGTAATGTGAGTGTGAGGTAGTCTGCAAATGAAAGGACCTTAATGTTCAGGTTTGCCTGAGACAATGGGAGGCTGTGCAGGATGAGACTGAAGAGAGTTGGAGAAAGAACTGCTTCTAAGGGAACTCAGTAGTAATGTTTAAGTGTTTTCCAAGTGAAATCAATGTGAGTGAATGGCATGGAAGCCAGCTACAAAATTGGCCAACCACTTTCTGTCATTGTTGTGGAGAGTAGTGTCAAGTATCTTTTGTAGGGCTGTGCAAGGATACATTGTTAAAGGTTGGTTAAATCCATCTAGGATATGTTGTTTGAGGTCAGTGTGCAGTTAAATGAACATAACTTGTACAATGGATTTTACTTTCCTTTATATTACCTCACAGAATGTTGGGTCTTCTTCCTCTTCTGGTGGAAAGTCATCAGGTTTTACTTCCTCTACTGCCACTCGCCGGATGATGCGTCCTCGTAAGCGGTGACGTACAAATATCAACAGGAATGGAGTTCGATCTTGGGGACAGCTATTGTTTGTCTGCAGATGACATTTGTGAAAAGAGTTACAGTCACAATGCTGATAATTTTGGAGATCAGTACCCATGTTTCACTTACTAAGAGGCTTTAGGCATATTCATGTAATTTTCATATTTCACTTATTAAATATTTAAGGCAATCTTGAACAAATGGAAGACAAAGGCTTTAGGCTTTACCTAAAACTATATGTAAAAAGCATCTCAACAAATTTTTCAATACATTACAAACCTATCTGCTTCTCTAATACAAAGGTCTTAGCTGTCATGACTATACTAACCTTTTTAAGCCTGTGCAATAGGCAATATTATCACTGTTATTCTTTAGTGAGAGTTGATGACAAATTCTAATAATTGCAATGCAATGAATAATGGAATTCTATCACAGCATTCATGAAGATATGATAAATATCTTTATTTGTCATAAGTTATCATAAAGATATAGTTCATTATCATAAAGATATAGTATGATGAAACCTTGTTTTATATGACTCTCATTTAATACAAGTTTAAAAAGATAAAATATTTCTCCTTTGCAGTACAAGAAATGTAGAGATTTTCTCAACTAAATATACAACAAAAGTGATAACTAAAGCAAAAATGAAAACATCATTCCATTACAGCCTGCCACAGAGGAAAGGTTAACAAAAAAAATTCACAAAAATGTAAGTCAACTAACCCTTGACCACTCCAAAATGCAATCCAGACAGAAGGAATGATCGCAGCCCTCTGGTGACCCAATTTCACCTTTCATACGTCCTAAGCAGATAGCACAAGGTTCTCCTGTCCCTTCGCCATTATCACTGCCGTCAGAATCATTTCCCTTTTCAGCAGGGGATGTCTGAGATTTGAAGGAATTACGTGTAGTGGATGATGACTCAACTTCCTCAGAATCATACTCTTCACTATCTGTCACTGAAAGCAAAGGGAAATAAATACATATATTATAATTGAGAAATACTTAGAAAAGCAAATGGATTTGTATGTAGCATTTATGGATCTGGAGAAGGCATATGACAGGGCTGATAGCGATACTCTGTGGAAGGTATTAAGAATATATGGTGTGGGAGGAAAGTTACTAGAAGTAGTGAAAAGTTTTTATCAAGGATGTAAGGCATGTGTACGAGTAGGAAGAGAGGAAAGTGATTGGTTCTCAGTGAATG
>JAUUDZ010024562.1:0-11180 GCA_032361705.1 Panulirus versicolor | reverse complement strand
TATGATCGTACCTGCCACAGTACTTGGTTATGATCGTACCTGCCACAGTACTTGGTTATGATCGTACCTGCCACAGTACTTGGTTATGATCGTACCTGCCACAGTACTTGGTTATGATCGTACCTGCCACAGTGCTTGGTTATGATCGTACCTGCCACAGTACTTAGTTATGATCGTACCTGCCGCAGTACTTGGTTATGATCGTACCTGCCACAGTACTTGGTTACTGATCATCTCGAGTGTTAGAAGATGATGAGCTTGTGATGTTAGCCCTAACCTAACCTGTCGCCAGAACCTGGTCTGATGAGAACTGTAAAGGAGACAAACTGTCTGCTGATAAATATCAGAAATGTATTTATTTAAGTACATGACTGAGGAAATATTGACCAACTGGTCACATCCTGTGTTAGGCCACCAGTAGAATATGCTTCTCAAGTTTGGTCACCGCAGTAAAAGAAACACAAAGAACCAATTGAGAAGGTCCAGAGGAGTGTAACCACATTGGTACCAGAATTATGAGAGCTGTTTTTCAGTGAGAGGTTAGAGGCCGTAGTTTTACCCACAATGGAAGAGGAAAGAGTAAGAGGTGATTTGATCGTGATATCTAAGATTTCAAACTGGGTTGATGACGTCAACAGTACAGTTCTTCGAAAGATAGAACAACCAGAGGCCATATCGTGAAATGAAGCATAGAACTTGTGAGAAAAGATGTCAAGAAATACTTCTATATTATAAAGATCAGTGGATGAAGGGAATCACCTGAGTAATGACACTGTGAATGTGGACACCAGACACAAGTTTAAGATGTTGTATGACATCATACAATACACGGAGCCCCACCAAGCTAGAACTCCCTCCCGTACCCACAAATACCTAGTTACAAATATGTAATAAGTAACTGATTACACAAACACACATTACCATATTCATTTTACTTTAGTATTACCATACGCAATTTCATGTAATGAATATTTATTATAGAAATAACAAGATGTAAACACAAAATCTGTAGTCCTTGTGTTTATTATCTTCAGTAACATATTGCCACAAATGTGGTGAGCGGTACGGGACCTTCCTCTACACAGAATTAACTGTGTCCACGCTCAGTCAGAGTAGTGTGAACATACTAGACGTGTATACATGTTAATCTGGATATCTGTACACGTGACACACCAGCAGACACAAACGTGCACTTACTACTGCCCGACTTGTGTGGTGTTCCGTCTGCCTGGAACTTGTGGTGTTCCTCTTGAACTGTATGTATCGTGCTGTTCCGTCTGCCTGGAACTTGTGGTGTTCCTCTTGAACTGTATGTATCGGGCTGTTCCGTCTGCCTGGAACTTCGTATAAGCTGGAGTTGCATAGAGACAGTAATGTTTAGTTAAGCTCTCCAGCTTTACAAGTGGGACAATTTTTTTTTGATATTTATTGTTCCGTAATATTTTTCTTTTTTCGAACAAAGGGAAGGTTATTTAGTGTTACTCCTACGCGAAAATTAAGGTTTACTGAACTGTTAAACGAAGTGTTGTGGCGTGATATCACAACACAAGCAGCTTTTATCAGACCCGAATATATCTATTCGTCTACAACATCATCCAGAAAATGTAAGTTTTCCTTGACCGTTTCAGCCAGGGCAGGAGACTGCACCTTATCCGATCATGCAAGAGCCAAGATATATCTTGCCGTCGATAACGGCCTCAACTGCCACTTGGGGATTCCATTCTAATTAAACTTGTGGAACTCCCTCTCGTCCAGACCGTTCCCCACCACCATCAGCAGCTGTAGTTACACCCACAACCAAGGGATCGGCTCCACTACAATTAATGAGTATCGTTCACATCCATTCTCTTATCGGCTGAGCATTTCCAGTCGGCGGTCGCTTCCAGGCCCCGTGTCAGGCGCTGCCAAATGTGCCGTGACCAGGAAGAGCTTCCAGAAGCAGCTGGACTCACACCCACCACGCACGGTTCAGCCTGCTCCCCGCGCCTGGAGTAATACACAAGACTTGGCTCAAACTCTGATGTGACTGAGTAATATTGTGTAGCTCTCTCTAAGGCTGGCTATGATCTACACCATTTTCCCAACTTTAAGAAGATTGTACAATATATGACGTCTATACTTAACTAAGTGCTTCACAACGGTGTGTGTGCCGGCACAATGTCCTGAGTGTGCAATGATTCATTACTAATTAGGGAAATAAAACGGATATCTCACTCTCTTAACAAACAACTGTGATATTTATGAAAATATGTCCTGAAAATCATTTGAATAGATATATGATATTAAAGGCAGTACATTTGTTTAACTCTGCTTATCATGTGTATGTAGAAATACTATCGTTTTCCTTCGTGTCAGTAAATAATGTGTAATAACAGTAAAATACTGGCGGGGAGGAGGGAGGGATCAAGCTAACTCGCAAACGTGGAATGAAATAAAAAAAAGATTGAGAAACATCGATTTAACTGATGACTGGTATCAGGGCTTAACAGCCAGCCAGTCCTGTTGGCTCAGGAAGGACTGGCTGAGGACACATGTGTTATCTGAATATTGACTCTTTCTATGCTTGTTGTTGTAGCTATATATATAATGAAGTAGAACAAGGAAAGCCACGATCTGTGCTGTATATTCTGCCAGGCTGAAAGCATACCTACCTGGACGCTTCTGAGCCAGGCCTGAACTGTAGCTCACATATCAGGAGCGGTTGGGCCTTAGACCTTATTCCTAGTCTGAATGAGACGCTTCACGACATTCATAAACTACGTGCCACGTCCCACTGAGACCCATGAACCTGCTCCTTATAGGGAAAGTCTCACAATATATTCCATGTTCCACGTTTATCTTGTTCTTATTGCCAGACTTGCTGGAAATGTTCGCTTCATGTTTCTATCCCTCTGGAGAGTTTGTTCCATGTTGAGAACCAATCTTCACATTACCCATTACTCCATCCTTAGTGTGAGGCCAGCCACACCCACATTCTTACCCCAGGTGAGAGTACCTCACGCTACCAATCAGACCCAGGCTCTCCATGCTTCACAAGTGTGTTAACACCCTCACGTCTCACCCGTGGTGGGATCCTGCAGTCTCCAGGCCCCTCACGTCTCACCCGCGGTGGAATTCTGCAGTCTCCAGGCCCCTCACGTCTCACCCGTGGTGGGATCCTGCAGTCTCCAGGCCCCTCACGTCTCACCCGTGGTGGGATCCTGCAGTCTCCAGGCTCCTCACGTCTCACCCGTGGTGGGATCCTGCAGTCTTCAGGCCCCTCACGTCTCGCCGGTGGTGGGATCCTGCATTTTCAAGGCCCCTCACATATCACCAGTGTTGGGGTCCTGCAGTCTACAACCCCTCACGTCTCGCCAGTGTTGGGAACCTGCTGTCTTTAGCCTTCAAGTCTCGCCAGGATTGGGGTTTTGCAGTCTCCAGATCCTCTTCATCTTGACAGTATTGGGTTCATGCAGTCTTCAAACCCCTTACATTTCGCCAGTGTTAGGGTCCCCCAGTCTCTAGGCCCAGCAGTCTTCAAGACCCTCACGTCTCTCCAGTATTGTGATCCAGTATTCTCCAGCCCCTCACGTCTCGCCAGTGTTGGGGGTCTCACTGTGTCCAGACTTGCTGGAACGCTTCACTTTCATTGCCATGTGAGTTGGGTTCCGGCGGCCAACCCGATGTCTTCCCATTCACTGCCACATCCACTCCCAGATATCTAAAACACTTCACTTCCTCCAATTTTTTTCTCCATTCAAACTTACATCCCAACTAGCTTGTCCATATCCCTGCTGAACCTCATAAGATCTTCGCACGTCGGTAGAAATTTGAAACTCTTCAGCTGAGAATCCCTACCTGGATTATTGGTCATAGTTCCAAATGTACCCTGCCACCTCTCATCTTCCATAGGTTCCAGAGAGCCTTTCTTTCCACAGGTTCCAGGGTGGAGGAGGTGTCCAGCAGATATATGTTGAGAAATTTTTCCGTTAGTTCCAGGGTGCTGAAGTTTTCCAGATGCCAATAGAGAACTTTTTCTGCTAGTTTCTTGGTACTTGAGGTGTCCAGAAAATGTCTTGAGAGACCTTTCGCTGGTTCCATGGTGGTGGAGGTGTTCAAGAGATACCAGTAGAGACCCTTGTCTTCCACAGGTTCCAGAGTCCAACGTTCTCGCCCTCTATATATTTTAGGAAAATATAATAGTATTACGAGATGCCAGAGCTGGTGTCCTGCCGGCCTTCAGGTCTGAGTGTTGCCTGCTCAGGCTCAGCTAAACACTCCTGATTTCTCCCTCATGTTTTCTCCTACGATTGTATTATCTCATTGTTTGTGGAGGGGGATATTAATAGGCGAACGTTTTTAGAACGACGTGTAAGTTCGTATATTGATGTTTCACTACTTACCAACGTTTTAGCACATGTACATGTACATGTACATATACTTAAAGAAATGCCGATGATAGTGAATATTGAGAGGGAAGATGTGCAGCCAGCAAGAGCCAGCAGACTCTTGCTTGTGTAATGTGTGGAAGGCGGAGGAGGAGCCAGTTGATACACTGGAGACCTGGCAACATGCACCACAGACTGACTCATGGTTTCCTTATGCTGTTTTACGACCTACAGTTGTGGGTCCATTACAAGATTTACCGTCGCCATCTTGACCATTCCTCCTGACGCTCAGTATTGTTCCTCAAACTCTGCCTCTATTCTTGCAGGATATGTATCATATTCTACACGTTATATTTCTTGTCTTGTAAACTGCAATAATATTTTCACCCCATATGTCTGTTGTCTTTGTCCTATAGTAATAGTCATACAGCAGACCAGTTGTCGTATCTGCCGCCCCGTGTACCAGTCTTCCTTTGTTCTGTATAACTTGTCTGGTACAGTTGTCCTGTACAGCTGTACTGTCTTGCTTACCTCCCACACCTGTACCGTCCGTCTCACGCCGGCTATATACTTCCCTCTGGCTCCAACACCTTTACCATGATCTTTATCAACTTCTCCGCCACAATATTATATTAAGTGTACCTAAGTCCTTGTTCCTCACACCTTGAGTAGATGTTTCCTTAACTCTGTAGGAGTGTTGCCACCTCCCTCACTCAGCAAGCGTCGTGCGCCACCCGACTGCTGTATCTTATACTCTCGCTGAATAACACAGTGGAAAGTGTCACGACTGTATCCTCCTGTCACTTTTATGTTTACTCGTTTTCTAACATATTCGTCCCGGCCATCTCTGAAGGGGGGAGAACTTGCTTTATAAACCAGAAAATAATTGTTAGTTTTGTGGTTAGGTCATCCAGTCATTAACATGTCTGCTTCCCCTCAGTAACTCTACTTTTATAATACTTCTCATTACCAAACTCAATGACGGCTTCTGATGTCAATCAAAAGGTCAAAGGTCAAGGCTACGGCGACGCGAAGAACACCTGATAACTGGGACCTTGTGTTGGTGGTGGTGTGTACCGTTCATGTTACACGTGTTGATGCCTGATGTACCCGTGTGTACCCCGTACCATCGTCCTAACACTACCCCTCGTGTTCATGCTTGGTGTACCCCAGTGTACCCCGTACCATCATCCTAACACACTTTACCTCTCGTATTCATGCTTGGTGTACCCCAGTGTATACCGTACCATCGTCTTGATACACTTTATCTCTGGTATTCATGCTTGGTGTACCCCAGTGTACCCCGTACCATCGTCCTGACACCATTTACTTTCCTCTCCAGTTCATGCTTGGTGTACCCCAGTGAACCCCGTACCGTCGTCCTGACACCATTTACTTTCCTCTCCAGTTCATGCTTGGTGTACCCCAGTGTAACCCATACCATCGTCCTGACACCATTTACTTTCCTCTCCAGTTCATGCTTGGTGTACCCAGTTTACGCCACGTGAACCGATCCTCATTGTTGGCTGTCCTTCACACAGTCTTTGAACGTTCCCACGCGCTCTCTTGATTTGTCATTCCCACTCACACATTTCCAGTCAATATGCTTGCTTTCCCACACCCTCCTCCAGTACTCCTGTACTGTGTACCAGTGTACCATCTACTCTGCTCCCTCCACCAGTTCTCCTACACCAGGTAAGGGACCATCTACTCTGCTCCCTCCATCGGTTCTCCTACACCAGGTAAGGAACCATGTACTCCACAGGTTGTGTACAATCTCAGAATCATTCTGCAGACATTGGCCGCTCCTTCCCGCGCCTTACACTAGCAGGTCCTCCTTCACCTCCAGCCCATTAACAACCTCACCTCCGACCCCGTACCAACCCCACTCCAACCCAGTACCAGCCTCACCTCCGACCCCGTACCAACCCCACCTCATCTCAATGCCAGCCTCACTCCGATCCAGTCCCACTTCCAACCTTGACCCAGTCCCACCTCCACCCTCAACCCAGTACCAATCTTATGTCCGACTCAGTCCCACCCCCCACGCCTAACCCAATACCAACTTCACTCTGACACAGTACCAACCCCATGTCCGACCCAGTACCAACCTCATCCAGACCCAGTACCAGCCTCACGCCCAACTTAGCTTAAAACCCTTATCTAACCACCACCAAACCCACGCCTGACCTAGTACCGACCTTAAGCCCGACAAGTACCAATCCCACGCCTGACCCAATACCAGCCCCACAACCGACCCAATACCAACCCCACGCTTGACCCAGTACCAACCCCACGACCGACCCAGTAACAACACCACGACCAACCCGTTACCACCCCCATGTTCTATACTACCTCACCCACGTGTTGTACCAACACTCCCACATATAGTACAGCAGTCTGCCACGCCCTCTGGTAACTCACTCCTGCCCTGTACCAACTCTACCATGGTTTGCACCAGCTGCCACGCGCCCTTCACCAGCTGCCACAAACAGTGTTCACTCTCCCACTCCCTCGCCTGTTACCATAACTGGCACGCCTTACACTCCCTCTCCCACGCTCTGGTTCGCCTCTCATCCACCCACTATCAGCCCTCTACATCTAGTGTCACTTCCTCAACACTGTGTGCTGGCCAGCATCAGGTGTGCCACACTCTGTACCACCTCTCTGCCCTCCACGCCGAGTGTTACCTCCTCAACACTGTTTGCTGGTCAGCATCAGGCGTGCCACACTCTGTACCACCTCTCTACCCTCCACGCTGGGTGTCACCTCCTCAACACCGTGTGTGGGTCAGTATCGTTCGTGCCACACTCTGTACCACCTCTCTACCCTCCACGCCTAGTGTCACCTCCTCAACACCGTGTGCTGGCCAGTACCAGGTGTGCCACACTCTGTACCACCTCTCCAGTGAGAGCCTCTCACCATGGCTGCTGGACCTGGACTGACTGGGTCACTGGTGGACAGCCTACTCGTGCGTGACGTCACTCGGCAGCGGGCGCTGGCTGGTGGTGTCAGGTTTATCCTACGTCTGGCAGCCACGCCTCTGCTGCCGCTGTCCTTGTCAGTCTCATGACCAGTTGTCGTACACAGAGGGTGGGTGGGGTGAGGGAGGGCAGCCACAGAGTGAAAATCTTTCTTATTAAGATATCAGTATAATTCATGTGTCTCCAACACATGTTATCTTAACACTAAAGTTTATATGACACGTAATGTTGGCTCCACCATGGAGACGGATCCGGCACTCCAGCTACTGAATAATTACTATTATTATTACTTATGATGTGATGATTTGTGAGTAGGTGAGACACACACACACACACACACACACACACCATACACACACACACACACACACACACACACACACACACACACACACACACACACACCGTGTGGCCTGGAATGTGAAGTATTAACAGGCTCTGCACGACCTTCTCCACCCATGATGAAGTCATGTGGCAAATAACATGGCAGCAGCATGTGAGGGGCCGCGCGGCTGGTGGGTGGGTGTGGGGCAGGCTTGGTCCTGCCTGGAAGTGTTGGGGCGGGACACTGCTGTGAGAGGCTTTGCTCAGTGATGGTTTTCATTTCTTCGTTGAAGTACGTTTAGATTTTGTTTCTATTCAGTCTATCGTTACTGCGTTTCTGGAAAAAAATGGCAAAAGTGATATGGAATCTTTTTTTTTAGCCCGACGCTATGACCTTCGTGCACGGCAGTATGACCCTTGAGCTCGTACGATGGTATGATCCTTCGTCACGACGCACGGACCTTTGAGCACGACTCAGTAACCTCTCAGCACGACGCTGTGACCCTTGAGCACGACTCCATAACCTCTCAGCACGACGTTACGATCCTGGATGTGATGGTCTGGCCTTTGACCTGACCCTTGAGAGGGTCAGCTCAAAGGCCAGGCATCATACCTAAATGTCTTCACTTCGAGCTTAAGGGTTTCAGCGTCTTACTTGGGTAGCTAAATCTCCTGAATCCAAGGAGTCGTACCTTCGTGCCCAGGGGTCGTACCGCCGAGCCCAAGGTGTCGTACCGTCGTGAGCAGGTGTCGCAACGTCGTGCGTGCCGGGGGGTAAGGTAGGTCGAGAGAACTACTAATAAATTCAGTGTGTGGCTGTGTGCGGCAAGACGCTGTGGCATATATGATGTGCTGCAGGAAGGAATAGGTGAACGGAATCTGAATTTCATCATTAAGCTATGGAGGGGAGTCTTGCCACAGCCTTGGCCACCAAGGACTCAGACGCAGTGTCTTGCTTGACCCTTGGCCAGGTAGGACCGGGAGGGGGGAGTCTTGCTAGACCCTTGGCCAACTAGGACTTGTACAGGGAGTCTTGCTTTACCCTTGGCCAGGTAGGACTGGGAGGGGGAGTCTTGCTAGACCCTTGGCCAGCTAGGACTCGGGCAGCCATATTGCCCTGGCCACGGGTGCTCTCGTCGAGACTGGAACAAAGTGGTGGCCAAGGACTTTATCACCCAAGTAAGATACGCTCGATTTTTAAGCGCTATGTCACGACCCTCTGGTCTCATGACTAGGCCTTTGATGCAACCCTTAAAAACGCCGGATCAAAGGTCACGCCATCATACCCAGGGGTCTTACCCTCATACTCAGTGGTAGTAAAGTGTCGTCCTCAAGGGTCGAAGCGTCATGGTCAGGGGTCGAGCGGTCTTGTTCAGGGATAAAACTATCATGGTCAGGGGTCGACCTGTTACTTTCAGGGGGTCAAACTGTCATGTTTAGGGGTCAAACTGTCATGCTCAGAGGTCGAACTGTCATGCTCAGCGGTCGTATACCGTCATACTCAAGGGCCGCACTGTCATTCTCCAGGGTCGATCTGTCATGGTCAAGGATTAAGAGCCTGTATCACCGATGCCTGTGGTCACGTGCCTCCGTGGACGATCACAATTTTACGAATGAAATTTTTCTCTCATGAGAATGACGAAGCGCAGGCAGACCCAGTGCAAGCATGATAATATTCCTGCATGACGCGCGGGTCACGGAAGACTGTATGAGCAATCTGTTTAAATTGGAGTGCATGGGAAGCAGAGATGACAGGAGACATAATGGGCCATACCGAGGTCATCTGAAAATACAGGACAACAGGTAAGTTGGTACTATAACGATGAAGGTGGACAGGTGCATCTAGTTCATCTAATGCTTACTGATTGAAATTGGTTCTTTTGGACATCAGAGGTGGGTGACGACGCGTCCATATTACAGATATATACGGCCAGACTGCCATTTCTATTTTCAATGAATTAGCAGCATCACGTAACTACAGTCGAGACCTGTGTGGAAAACTGTCACCGTTTTTTCTCGAGGATCTTGCATCGCGTGAAGGCATCCGATCTTCATGCCAACTCAACCTAGGAAAAGCTTTGGGTTGATGAGGACCGATTACTGACAACACCGTCCGTGCGACTTAACGGTGACCTCTTCATGTGGCACTGTACCACGTACGAGGTTGCGGGAAGGAGCAAATGACGCATGTTGGAGGAGCCACGAGTTGGGGGGTCGACTATGACATGCCACAGGGCCCGGTCCTGGAACCGCGGTTCTTCTGGATCTGTGTGCTGCATGACTTCCCCAGGAGGACAGGACTCATATTAGACAATAGATTTGTGGACGATACCAAGAACGTGAGGGAAGAAGAGGATGGTGAGGAATGTATCAACATATAAGGGAAGTTGAACTAACACCAAAGTTGGGGGAATATATTGGTGTTGAAATTCAACCCGAGTAGATGCAAGGCATTGAGGATGGGACACACTGCAAGAATACCTCGGTACGAGTGGTGTCGAGCGGGAAATAAGCTGAAGAACTGTCAGGATAGATGTAAAAGAGGACCAACTCACTGCTACCAGATAATGGAATTACTTTCGGGTGTTTGGATAAGTAGATATTCACCAAACTGTTCACATCGTGTATTAGGCCAAAACTAGACCTAAGCCAACTCAAGGAACTAACAGAAGGTCCGGAGAAAGGCAACAAGGATGGTAGCAAAATGAAGAAAGCTGAGTTACAGTGAGGTTTGAGGCCGTATATTAGTGCACCATGAATGAGAGAAGGGTAAGTGGTGACTCAAATAAGATTCTAAACTAGTTTGATACCAACGGTGAACAGTTATTGCGGATATGCAAAAATTAGACAAACAGAGCTCTTAACTTGGAATGAAGTAAGAAACATTTTAGAAAAGATGTAAAGAAGTGCTTTTATATTGGATGAATGGTGAGCTTTACAAACGTCACAACATTTGACGAGGAGACGAATGGAGTAATGTGAATAATGAAACTGTGAATGCGAACGCCTTGCAAAAGTTTAAGAAATTGTATGATAAAGTTCGAGGATCATCTCTCTCTCTCTCTCTCTCTCTCTCTCTCTCTCTCTCTCTCTCTCCCCCGAGTGTAGAACTCCCTCCCTCTGCGGTACAAATAGGTAATTACACATGTAGGAGCCATACGAGTCTACATAATGGAATGGTTAGCGTTGCGACCCACTATCCCCCGGACAGGGCAGCCGGCTCATAGTCGACTAAGTTGTTCATGCATCCTTTGGGGCTGGTAGACGAATTGGTACTTGGTGTCAGCTGGGCCGTGTGTGTTGGCAATCACTCACTTGTCATGTACAGGAAGGGAGTTCTACACTTGCATATGTAGACTAAGACGCGGGATATTACGGGGTTAAGCGACCTGGCAACACAAGGGTAAAACTATCCCGGTAACGTACTAAAATAGACACCACAAAAAAGTATTCACACACACACAAACAAACCCACGCAGAAGCACAAATACAGGGACAGTGGTGA
>JAUUDZ010024540.1:0-11181 GCA_032361705.1 Panulirus versicolor | reverse complement strand
GCCCTTGACAATGTTCTCAAGTTCCATTCAGGTGTTATATGCAAAATTCTGTAAGCAATGATAAGACCCCCTCATTCCCTTTTATTTTTACAGTTGATGATTGCAGCCCAGACCATAACAATAGCACATATTTGCACTCTTTCCTACTAGTCTGTATGCCTCTTAAAACTTACTAAGTTATATTAAAGTCATCTTTTGCTCTCATATGAATAGTGTGTACTTTTTGTAATAAACAACCTTTTTCCATGAACCTGAATGCTACTTTTATATTTACCTGTAATGTACAAACTGCTATAGCATTTTCCACAATATATCTGTCACATGTTAAAGTGTTTTGTATTTGTCTTCAGATCTTTCTCTCAAAAATATCATTCATGTGAAAATAGGTCAGAAATACAGTAATTCTTATTAATTTAATCCCTAAAGTTTTAACCAATAATAACTTAATGGCTGTTTTTTCTGTTGACCAGTTAATTTTGAGTATCCTGATCTGGATAAAGCCTTCCTGGTCACTCCATCCCCAAGTCCTCAACAGCATCAGACTGGTCAAGTAGACACTCGAACTACCCCTGCTGCTCTACCATCTGTGAACCGGAATCTAAAACCAGCTGATGTTGAGGAACTAATGGATGGCAAGAATAACAATAACAACATTATTAGTCCTAGAGTTTTTAATGATACAGCAGCACCAGAAGGGAGTCCAGTTAAGGTGCCTCTGAGCTCAAAAGTCAATATTTTGGATAATAAAGAGAGTAGTAAAACAACTGACTATCAGAAAAACAGATCTATTCCTCAGCTGCAAGAGAAAGTGGATAATACACCATCAGTACCAAGCAGATCTCTGAAACCAAGAGATCTGTTAGCAAATTTAGCAGCAAAAAAAATGGAAATGGAAGAAGAACAAGAATTGTTGGAACAGTCCATGAAAGTTGAGGAGGTAATTATTAATTTTTCACTCCAGTTTACAGGTCATGTGATAAGTTAGATGGATCACTTAATCTGGCTTACTTCTTTCTGACAAGGTCACTTAAAAGTTGAATATCAAGATCCATGTAATCTTTTTCAGGGAATTTGGCTCATTTATTCAAACTGTGATTTTTCATTTTTGCTCCAGATAAATTACAATTAGTCCATTTTCCTACCTTTGGATATATTACCGTAGAAATTTGTTTCAGCAAACAAGTAAATTTTAAATTTATAACATACAAAAAGGACACTAACACTAATTAATTGGTTTTGCAGTTAAAAAGGGTTACAGTTTTAACAACATTTAGTAAGTTTAATTATGTGGGTGCACCTATACCCTGATTTGTGATGCAGTTACATCTGTAAACAACCTGTTGCAAGTTAAAATGTCATTAAGCCAAGGACTTGAAATCCATATTATGGGGAGGGTTACGTTTCTGAACAAAAATATTCTAATTCTTACGGATGGACTATACCTAAAACAATTTAGCTTATAACCAATGCACCACATTTGGTCATGACATAATATAGATGATGTGTAGTGGAAACTAACCAAAAAAAAATGGCATAAACTGATTTGAGCTTGAGATGCTGCTAGTGTGGGATGGGATGGAGTTAGGGCTACCATGAGCTAGAGGAAAGGCTTCTATATATGACCCTCATATTTTTTTGGTTTAGTAACTTTTACCTTGTCAAAGGCAGTGGAGATGACACAGTATGTAATGGACTTATCAGAATTATAGTGAGATGGAGGTGGAATGGGATGAAAGTTACTGGGATGAAGAGTTAGGCAAACTAAGCTTGTCTTCTTAACACCCTGAACCATAGAATTCAGCACTTGTTTCAACTGAAGGTGCAGAAGTTTTCTCAATATTTTCCAGTGAATCTGATTTGGTTGAGGCAGAAGTCCAGATAAAACATTTACCGTTTCTGGTAATGGATTGTTTTTAGGATCAGCATTACCCTGAAGGGGATGATGATGTGTTGCCATTTCTCTCTCCAAGTTTAAGGACTCATCTCTTTTCATGTAGGTCCCTCTATAATAGCCTTCTGAGAAGTGCCTCCTGATGCAGATGGTAGCATTCCTAACTTCTGATTTACTGACTTGGGTTATTTTCAAATGCAAGGAGATAGCACACAACCCAGTGAGCTGTTCTTCCTTCCTTTGGTTGGCAGTTGAATGTGTACTAACTTCAGTTGCAATGAAGTACCGCTGTTATGTCAACCCTTGTCAGATGACACAGTGTAACTCAGCTCAAGTGTCCGGTTTTAAGGACCTTGATGGAATTCCAGTCTACTCTAAGTGGTACTTTTTTGAACAGTCTTTCTAGCCTTGCTTCAGAAAAGGTCCTCTTGCTCAGACCAATATTGGACATGGAAAAATGGAATTTTGGTTGGTTACAGGTCTTACTATCCTATGGAGTGAGTAGTATGGAAGAACAGTAGTGTCTTTTGGAAAGCATCGCATTCATTCTGATTGATAATTTAGAAATTTTACTCGCATCAGGGAAGCTTTGGTTTAGGTTCTCAAGTGAGTTAAACCATCTCTAATTGAATATGAGTCAAACTTGTACCACAGATACTTAATACAGAGCGGCATACCTAATGAAATTTATAAGGATGGGGTTAAAGGTGAAGGTCACAAAGACCTGTGTATAACAGTGCTACTAAATGCAGGTCTTCAGTTCGTCAGGGTAGGGAGGCATGGGAAGAATTTTGGTGCAGTTATCTGATTCCTGCTCTACAAACACAGGAAACTGAAAATAAACCATAGTTAATCTTCATTTTGCATATTTATTTTAATTTCAGGTTAAAGGTCCTCAGATTTAGGGCTTTGGTTTAATCTGATGATGGTGTTGATGGGGAAGATGCAAAATTTTGTATAACACTGAAAAGGATTTTTAAAGGTGTATATGAAAAGTGATTTGCATAAATATATATAGAAACGATGTTCTTTGTGTTTGAAAAAGGGGAATCTTAATGAAATGTGGTTCATGTACTTAACAGGAGAGAGGTCAGTATCATAAAAAGCAGGATAATAAAGTTAGTAAGGCATATGAAATTAATGTTTAGTTACGAAAGAGAATTTCAGAAAGTAGACATTTCTGGAGATGAAAAAATGAATAGAAAGAAATGTAGGTTGCAGTTTTCATAGTTGCTACATTATTCATAGGTGTAGTTCATTTACATAAAATGCCCAAATGTATTTAGTTTTGAAGTAGTAGACTTTTTCCTTAGCACTTGCCAGAGATGAATTTCTTTTAAGGCAGATGCTTTGTTAGGAGAGTATATACTTTGAAGGTTGGGGATATCAGAGAACAGTATCAAGAAGGGAATTGTTTAAAATGAAAGGTGGAATATTGAAGTTGGATTGGATGCGGGGAGAAACACACCTAGACCAACTGACCAACAGTTTTTATATTAGTGACATAATAGCAACTATATGGAGAGAAAAGCCGAAGTCGTAGTGAAAGAAAAGAATGGAAAAGTGGATATGAGTGTCTGCAGTGATATACAATCAATGTAATTTGTATTTTTTTTTTCAGATGCTACTCTGCTGTGTTATGAAAGTGCCATACTTATATTCAATTATCAGTGAAAACAGTAGATAGGTGGACAGTAATCAGGTAATAACCTGATATTAACATCATTGATGCTGGGCAATGTGAAAAAACTTTTGATGCTCTCTTAACATTACTAAGTTGAAAAGAAATTGAATCTTTCAGTTTATAAAGAAAGAGTAAATTCATTTACAATGCATACTTTTCCTTTGGTAAAGATAAGGCTAGTGATATGATATTTGTCTCCCTCAGGACACTCTTAAGAAGATTGAAGAAATGGAAGCAACAACAACGCAGCGAGAAACTGCTCTGGATGAACAAAGTCGAGCTCATTTACAGCAAACTGAGGACAGACTACAGGAGGAGATAGACAAGCTGCAGGCAAAGAGTTCTGAAATGGTAAGTTGCTTATTAGCACTGCTCCCAAATGGAAAAGCTAAGCTCAAATCTGCTGAGCAAGTGATATATTAAGCTTGTCCTGGTCACTTTTGAAAGCAACAGTGAAATAAGTAAAGGATTTTCCTTCCTTCATAAGATTATTTTCTTATATGCCATGTGTACCTTAATCCATGGTTGTATTTCTCTGTTTATCTTTTTTCAGTACAACAGCATTACTATGCACAGTACGTCATAGAAATACTCTCAGCCACAAATGACCACTTATGTATATTTCACAAAATATGTAAAGATATACCTTGTTGATTAATTTCACAGGTAGATAAGAGCAAATATACTTAAGGTTACTGTACTCTGCAGAAGGAAGTACAGTACTGATCATTATATCATGAACAGTAAAATTAAGAGACAGACTGTTAAAGTGAAAAAGTAGCTTCTTTTTTTATGTAAACTGAAGCCATGAAATTCTTAAGTGCCTTTTTTCTGTTTGCTTCTTGTAGATCAATGAGGAAAGCAAAGCAATCATATCTTTCTGTTAAACCATCTAGTTAGAAAGAATCATCAGGTTAGAGCACCTAGGAACGGGTCTTATTCTTGGTCACTAGTTCTTAAATCCATTTCTTACTGTATCTGCATTGTATGATGAACAGTATGCTGGCATTTATCAATGATTTATCAGCTTTCATCTAAAATAAGAAGAAAATTAGGAGTACAGTAAGACAGTCAGCACATCTGGTGCATCATTTCAAGTGTGCAAAGCTGAAGGTCATGAGCTTCATACTGACACTAACAGTTTTGGTCATCTGATCTTAGAATCTCATGCATGATATTTTTGAAGCTGTTTGAAACAGTAATTAGTGGAAGTTTAGATGTAGTATTTGCTACCATCAGTGCCTGTCGCATGATAACACAGGAGACATAGTCTTGCCTTGTTGCCCAGTGGCTCAAAACTGATGTTACCAAAACTAAGAAGGGAAAAGATTGATTTTCCTTTCTCTTCAAACCAACAATGATGTTCACAGTTGTTAAGACAAAAACTGCTCATAGACTAAATCACAGGTTGCTAATTTATTAGATTTAGAACTGGTGTATGCGTATTATGAGAGCCTTTATGTATCTGAAGTAGCTCATGTAATAAAGAAGAGAGTGAATGATAACAAATAAACAGAAGCAATATCAGTATAAGTGGAAACCAGTGTAATGAGACATCAGTTGATAATGCAAAGTGACATTGAATGTATGAGGGACAAGTAAAGAGGGATATAAAATTTAGAACTGTTCATTGTATGGAGTTGACTGTACTTGTGACAGTTTAACATCCAGGGAGATAGCTTATTGACTGCCAGTATCTAGATAGAAATATTTATTGTTACTGTTGTTTTAAATCAACAAAACTATTTATATTGTGTTATATTTCTGTTTAAAGTAAGTTACTAATTTCTGAAATCATATCTTTTGATACAGATTTCTTTTGGGGAAGAAGCATTTTTACTATTATATCCCTTTGTTAACAGGAAGAACGATACAGCAAGATTCACAAGCAAAATGAAGAACTTTGGAAGATGATTAACCAAGTATTATCAGGACAACTAAGTGGTATGAACCTTCCTACAGCAAAGCCAGATCATGACACTGAAGCACAGCTGCAGAAAGAAGTAAGATGTTTAAGCATCTTATATATGTAATCGTTTGACTTACTTTACTATGAAGATACCTGTTTCAAGAATTAATGTCTCCATGTATTAAATATCAGGAATCTACCTGTCCCATCTGGTATATCAGTACATACATTTCAGCAACATTTTGGAGGTACCTGTTCAGAAGTTCTGTAAACATTATAAACAGTTTTTCTTTCTTTTATACCTGTTTGCTGTTTTTACCTTTGTAATGTAGCATCAAGAACAAATACCCTTAGAGGAATCTTCCTGGATCCTTCCTGTGTTCCTTATTTTGGCAGGTAAGTATACTGGAGGGGAAGATTTATAGACCTGGCGGAGGGCCTCAATTTATGACAGGGTTATGTTTCTGGAAAATTTGTTGCAAGTTAAATCTGTTGTGAGTCAAACCATTGAAATCCATGTTGTGTGTGTGTTGTGTGTTGTGTGTGTGTGTGTGTGTGTGTGTTTGTGTGTAGGTTACATTCCTGACCAAATTTTTCTCAGGCTAATTCTCTTGGATGGATTTTACTGTACCTGAGACAACCTAGTTTACATTTCATGTACAGTACTAGTCTCTTTCTTTGTAATTCAGAATGATATTTAAAATGGAGGTCACAAGATAGTGCTGCAGACATGGAAAATATTCCTTGGATAGCAGAGCAACAAGTCACCTCTAGATAATTGGACATCCCTACCCTTCAGCCAACCTGTGTGGCTGAGACTGGAGATCTCAGTTTTGCAGTATTAATATCCACCAAAGTACTAGTATGCACTTGATTACCCACATGTAAATTAGAATTGAGTTTAAGGATACTTGGTAGGTAAAAGATAAAGATAGAAGGAGTGTTGTGGATCTCACACTTAACAAACTAGCTAGCAACTGAAGAATATTGTATTAGCTGGAACTTTCTTATATTAAATGAAGTTTCGAGAAAAATACAGAGACACCGATTTATAATACATGTGTAAATGTGTATAAATGACTATTTACAGGATCCAGGCTTGTCTGATTTCTTTCAATTTACATGTAGAGTAAAACTATGATGTAAAAAATTTATTTCAAACTTGGCTAGAACTAGAATGTTTACTTCTTTAGATATAACCTTTTTTTTTTTCCCAGGAACAAGAAAATCTTCAAAAACAAGAAGACAAGAGGAGAGCTATGCAAGAGCAAGTAGAACGTATGCGTAGAGAAAGAAAGGAAAAAGAGAAAAAACTGAAGGAGCAAGCAGAGAAAGAAAGGATGATAAATGAACGCAAGGCAAGAGGGACTGAAAGAGAAAAGTAAGCACGTAAAGCATCCCAAGATGTTGATTTTATATTCTGAACTTACAAATGGTAAGGGTTAGCTATGAAAATGTGATCAGAGGATGAGAGGTAGCTTTGGAATTTGTCTTTAATGAAGAAAAAGTGATGATGGGATGAAGGGTAGCTTTGAAACTTGTTTTGAATGAGACTTTTCATGAATGTGATTTGAGCTTCAGAAGGGAAACTAAGCAGTGGAAAACTATATTATTTATATGACCATAAGTTACTTGAATTAAGATGATTAACTTCTTCAGACAGCCTTGAACCTGCCTTGGATCATTCTGCGTTCACTATGCTCTTTGTCACAACACCCTGCTCTTCAAAATGCCCCTATCTTCACATATGTAGGTTCAACATAATCTTTTTTTTATCTCACCCCCAATCTTATTATAATGTATGTAGCATGGATAGATGTCAGTATCTATCCATCTTCCTATCTATGTAACTAATCATTAAGGAATGTCTTTTTTTACACTACAGGCTTAGATTAATATTAGCACACCAATTGTTTTTTCTATGCTACAGGTTCAGATCTAGTTTTCAGGTTTTGTGGAGTTTTGGTTACATTGATACAGAGACAGAAAGATAGATAGATAGACAGATATATATGTAGATAGATAGACGGTGACATTAACACATATTCCTTCCATTATAGTAAGATAAACTACCTGAATCAATAGATGCTGCATTAAAGAATGTGCCATCAAAAGTATCATAGGTCATTTAAGGGAGATGGGCATACTGAAGAACACTGTGACAGAGCATGACTTTAAAATGTAAAGTGAAGGATGCTGTTAACATGGATGCACAAAAAGATAGAATCTCCCAGGGAAGGCCAGTATGCCCAGTTTCCAAAGAACATCAAATAGTTAAGGGGAGGAGGGGCATAAGCTAGATGATTTGGGGACTGAGGAGAATATACTCATACTTTTGCAAACTAGGATCTTTTTCCATATTCTAAACTATAAGAGTACTTCCCTTTCAGGCACCACCCTGAAGAACGAAGGTCGAGAGTCGATGGAGAACTACGACCCCACAAGACAAAGGGTAATATAGCATTAATTTCTTTTGCTGTTGCACAATTTCATCTGATTTTACCACAGTGTATTTTGTCACACTTTTCAAACACCTCTTTACCATAGATTCATAATACAGAAATTATTGCTTTCATTAAGATAATCCAGCCAAGCAGTGTGGGGAATATTTGAAATGCTTCTTGGCAGTCTGAAAAAAGACACTAAACCCACTTAGTTCTCTCTTTTTTACACATTCCATTTGATGCCCACCTCAGTACAGTAACAACAGACAACCTATTCTTTTCACACCTGTCAGTTGACACGTAATTGTTCTGAGCCCAATTACACATGCATATACTCTAGTCTTAATTTCATCTTTCTTAAATCTTGCACCTCCAAAAGTATGGCACTTGTAAAGGTATCAGTGCATACTGAAACCCTATGTGCTCCAGTTATTATGTAGTCACATGTTTTTACCTTGTTTTACATCATACACACAGACCTTGCTTAGCAGCAGGCCATTTAACAGAACTTTTCTGTAATTCATGATGTAAAGAACTAATTTATGTAAGAGAATGCACAATAATAGGTTTGTGTTGTTTCTTATGTTATTGCTGTGGGGTTGTAAAATTCTATGGAATTGAGAGAGTATATTTCAAAGAACTGCTCAAGAGTGAATGAATGTGCAAGATGCGATCTCAGTGTCGTAACTTTGTTTCATGTCTTTAAATTTCATTAGTTTCTCCTTTAGTTGTTTAGGTATATTGTTTTTACTGCTAGTTGTATGATAAGAGTTATAATGCTAAGGTAGAATTTCTAAAGTTTGTTAACAAAAGTGGTGTTAAACCTTGTAGGTAGCAGTGGTGATACTTACACAACCAAGTTAAGAGGTTCTCCCAGGTCCTCACCAGTACGAGGTGGTTCAAATCTCAAGAGGTCACATTCTGCATTTAACTTGTCACAGGTAAGAGGATGATAAGTAGTAGTTGTTGTTATTATTACTATTGCTAATCATACATGTTTGCTGTTTCCTATGTTAGGATGGTAGCACCAGGAACAGACAAAGAAATGGCTCCATTTGCTCACATCTATTCTCGTCACCACGTATAATGCACAGAAACGTGAGCCCCTTGTCCATGACCTGGCCCCACATACCTTTCTGTATGGTAAAACGAATATTATGGCTAAGAGGGTTGAAGGGAGTGTGCTGATTTGGTTTGCACATACAAATAAGATGCGTGAAAAGAGGCTGACTAAGAGGAGATACATGCCATAAATGAAGGGGTTGAGGAGAAATGGGAAACTGAATTGGAGATGGAAGGATGGAGTGAAAGATGCTTTTGAGGGATTGGGGCCTGAAGATGCAGTAGGGAGTCAGGCATTCATGGGATGGAGTGAATCAGAACAGAGTGGCGCATGGGGTAATGTGCTGTCAGTGGGCTGAATGAGGGCATATGAAGGGGTTATGGGAAACCACAGAGAGGATTTTGGGGCTTGGCTGTGGATAAGGGAATCTAGTTATGGTGAATTATATATGACAGCAATAGAGTGGATGTAAGTGATTAAGGCCATTATTGTCTGTTCTTGTTGCTACTCTGCTTCTTGGAAAATGGCATACAAGTATGAAAAAGGATGAAAAATTATTTATACTCAAAATTTCTCATTCATCCAGTGAAATGCTTTAGGTAAGTATATTAGACTGGAATACATACTAACTCTGTACATTGATTTGAAGCTTGAAGAAGGTGATGATATGATGAGCACTGGGAACCTCATGCCAAGCTTTGACAGAGGTCTCAAGCCTCTAGTGGCTCCACAACGACGAAACATTAATGCTGCTCGTCAGAGAAACTTCGAACCTAAATATGGCAGTGTGGTAAGTTGTTTCTTCTTTTTTTTTTACATATGTATTGTTTCTATAGTATTTACTTTTGCCTCATTATTGTCATTAATATTACAAAAATAAAGACAGAAAATGACATTTTTAGTAAGTCTGACAAGAGTAATATGAAATTTTTGTAAATCTTTCCATTATTCTTCCTTCTTCAGCCCCGTGCACGATCAGGACTGAAGAATTTAGGAAATACCTGCTACATGAACTCAGTCATTCAGTGTCTGAATAACACTACGCCCCTTGTCAAATACTTCATAGAGGGAACTTACAGGTCAGTGCATATGTGTTTGCTTGTACTTCCTTGTTTATATGTGAATTTGTTTCTGTATTATATGTGTACTCGTTTAATTGTATGTTTATGCATGTACTTTTCCGTAATACCTATTTCTACCGCACAAGGAGGGAATTGTACACATGAAAGGCCCCATGTCTTGATCTTCCACTACTGTTACAAAATTTTTTAAACTTTCATATATTGTCAGCATTTACATTTTTATCACCTAGTTTATTCCAGTCATCCACTACACATATACCATAAAAGAACTTCACATCTTTTCCTATTTTTTTTTTTAGTTTCTTGCTACAGCCTTTGTTTGTTCTTTATCTGCATCTTTTGAAGAAACATTTGCTGTTGACATCATCAAACTAGTTTAGTAAGTTAAAGGCACCCCTTACTCTTATTTCCATGGTTAGCATATATATGACTTTTTATCTTTCAGTGTGACTCACCACTCTTTGACTCTGATACCATCTCTGTTCCTTTCCTCTTGTCTTTCTCTGGCAGTTTTTTGTTTCTTTAAGTATGATGATCATACTCAAGAATTGAACATAGTAGTTGCAGTTTTCCTTAACTGGAGCTGTTCCAAAAGGTTAGATACAATGTCAGTACCCAAGTCTTACACACAGATTCCATCAGCTTATTTCATGCTAGATCATATGTGTGAACAGGCATCGTTTTACTATATCCCGTCCTCAGTACTGTGCTGTAGGTTCATATCCTATTCAGAGTAAAAGGGTAGAGAAAGTAAAGTAAGATTTGTGTCTATGTGTGTGATGTAGGAGTGGGAATTTTAGGAATGAAGCAGGAACCAGGAACATATCCTACCTTTTATTTTGTAAAAGTAAATTTGCTCTGCTGGGAGTTGATTTTCATACAGTTCTTTTCCAACATATCCCCTGTGCCAGTCATAATGTAAGGTAGAAATGCAGTGGCAACAGTAAAGAATTATTTTCAAATGGCACAAATAGTAGATCTATGAAGATTGCCTGATTCTATAAATGAGGATTTTGTAGGTTGCTTGATTGACAGATTATGTACTTCAGTTCTAATTTATATTTAGGATGTACTTGCTGAGGCTGTTCTTGTTCTTTTCACACTTCAT
>JAUUDZ010024539.1:0-22024 GCA_032361705.1 Panulirus versicolor | reverse complement strand
ATACATCTTACACCGACAGCAACACAAGGATATACATCTTACACAGACAGCAACAAAAGATTATACATCTTACACCAACAGCAATACAGGGACATAGATCTTACACCGACAGCAACACAAGGATTTATATCTTACACCGACAATAACACAAGGACATACATCTTATACCGACAGCAACACAAGGGCATGTACCTTACACCGACAGGAACACATGGAAATACATCTTACACCGACAGCAACACAAAGACATACATCTTACACCAACAGAACTCAAGGACATACATCTTACATCGATAACTGCACAAGGACCTACACCTTACACCGACAGCTACACAAGGAAATACATCTTAAACCGACAGCAACACGAGGACATATATCTTACACCGACAGCAGCACAAGTACTTACATCTTACACCGACATCAACAAAAGGACATGTATCTTACACCGACAGCAACTCACGAATATACATCTTACATCGACAGCAACAAAAGGACATATATCTCATACCAACAGCAACACAAGAGCATACATCTTACACCGACAGCAACACAAGGACATACATCATACACCAACAGCTAAACAAGGATATATATATCTTACACCAACAGCTAAACAAGGACATAAATCTTATACCGACAGCAACACAAGGAGTATCATACATCTTACACCGACAGCAACACAAGGGCATACATCCTACATCGACAGTAGCACAAGGATATACATCTTACACCAACAGCAACACAATGACATACATATCACACCGACAGCAACACAAGGGCATACATCGTACATAGACAGCAACACAAGGACATATATATTACGCCAACAGCAGCACAAGGACATACATCTTACACCGAATGCAATACAAGGACATACATCTTACACCGACTGGAACACAAGGATTTATATCTCACACCGACAGCAACACAAGGACATATGTCTTACAGTGGCAGCAACACAAGGACATACATCTTACACCGATAGCAACACAAGGACATACATCTTACACTGACAGCAACAAAACGACGTACATCTTATACCAACAGCTACACAAGGATATACATCTTACAACGACATCTACAAAAGGATATAAATCTTAAGCCGACAGCAGCACAAGGTCATACATCTTACACCTATAGCAACACAAGGATATGCATCTTACACCGACAGCAACAAAAGGACAAACATGTTATACCGACAGCAACACAATTACATTAATCTCACACCGACAGTAGCACAAGGCCATATATTTTACACCAACAGCAACACAATAGATAAATGTTACACTGACAGCAAGACAAGGACATACATCTCACACCTACAGAAACACAAGGATATGCATCTTACACAGACAGCAACACAAGGATATACACCTTTCACCGACAGCAGTACAATGACTTACATCTTACACCGACAGCAACACAAGGACTTACATCTTGCACCGACAGCAACACAAGGACAAACATTTTACACCGATAGCAACACAAGGACATATATCTTACACCGACAGCAACAGAAGAACATATATCTTACACCTACAGCAACGAAAGAAATACATCACACACAGACAGCAGCACAAGGACATACATTTTAAACCGACAGGAATACGAGGACATACATCCTACACCGATAGCTACACAAGGACATATATTTTACACCGACTGCAATACAAGGACATACATCTTACACAGACTGGAACACAAGGATTTACATCTCACACCTACAGCAACCCAAGGACATATGTCTTAAACTGGCAGCAACACAAGGACACACATCTTACAACGACCGCAACACAACGACATACATCTTATGCCAACAGCTACACAAGGATATACATCTTCCAATGACAGCTACAAAAGGATAGAAATCTTACACCGACAGCAAGGAAAAAACATCTTACACTGACAGCTACACAAGGACATACATCGCACACCGATAGCAACATAAGGACATATATCTTACACCGAGAGCTACACAAGGTTATATATCTTACACCGACAGGAACACAAAGACATACATCATACACCGCCAACAACACAAGGGCATAAATCTTAGACCGACAGCAACAAAAGGACATACATTTTATACCCACAGCAGCACAAGGACATGCATCTTACACCGACAGCAACAAAAGGACATACAGCTTACACCGAGAGCAACAAAAGGGTATACATTTTACACAGACTGCAACAAAAGGACATACATCTTACACCGATTGCAACCAAGGACATATATTTTACATCGACAGCAATACAAGGACATATATCTTACGCCGACATCAACAAAAGGACTTACATGATACACCGAGAGCAAAAAAAGGACATACATCTTACACCGACAGCAATATAAGGACATACATCTTATACCGACAATAACAAAAGGGTTTATATCTTACACCGACAGCAACACAAGGACATACATCGTACACCGATAACAACACAAGGACATACATCTTACACCGACAGCAACAAAAGAACATACATCTTACACCGACAAGAACATATACCTTTCACCGACAGTAACACAAGGACATACATCTTACACCGACTGGAGCAAAAGGATTTATATCTCACACCGACAGCAACACAAGGACATATATTCTATACTGACAGCAACACAAGGACATGCATCTTACACCGAGGGCAACACAAGGCAATATATCTTGCACCGACAGCAACACAAGGATATACATCTTACACCAACAGAAACAAAAGCCATATATCTTACACCGAAAGTAACAAAAGGCCATACATTTTCACCGACAGCAACACAAGGACAGACATCTCACACCGACAGCCATGAAGGGACATACATTTTACACCGACAATAATGCAAGGATATCCTTCTTACACCAACAGCAAAACAAGACCATACATCTTACACCGAGAGCTACACAAGGACATATACATTACACCGACAGCAACAAAAGGATATACAACTTTCACCCATAATAACACAAGGACATACATCTTACAAAGATAGCAACACAAGAACACACATCTTACACCGATAGCAACAAAAGGACATACAACTTACTATGAGAGCAACACAAGGACATACATTTTACACCGACTGCAACAAAAGGACATACATCTTACACAGATAACAACACAATGACATAGATTTTACACCGATAGCAATACAAGGACATACATCTTACACCGACAGCAAAACAAGGACTTACATGATACACCGCCAGTAACAAAAAGACATACATCTTACACCGACAGCAACACAAGTATTTGCATCTTACACCGACAGTAACACAAGTGCATGCATCTTATACCGAGAGCAACACAAGGACATATCTCTTACAACGACAACAACACAAGGACATACATCATACACCTAAAGCAACACAATGACATTCATCTCACACCGACAGCAACATATATCTTACGCTGATAACAACACATGGATATACATCATACACCAACAGCTAAACAAGGATATATGTCTTACACCGACAGCTAGACAAGGACAAAAATCTTACACCGAGAGCAACACAAGGACACAAATCTTACACCGACAGCAAAACAAGGGCATACATCTTACACCGATAGTTACACAAGGACACATTTTACACCGACAGCAACACAGGGAGATGCATCTTACTCCGACAGCAAGAAAAGGACATACATCTTATACCGACAGCAACACAATTACATACGTCTCACACCAACAGTAGCACAAGGACATACATCTTACACCAACAGCAAGAAAAGGACACACTTCTTATACCGACAGCAACACAATTACATACGTCTCACACCAACAGTAGCACAAGGACATACATCTTACACCGACAGCAACACAATACATAAATTTTACACTGATAGCAAGACAAGGACATACATCTTACACCGACAACAATACAAGGATATACATCTTACACCGACAGCAGCACAAGGACATACATCTTTCACCGATACCATCACCAGGACTTATATCTTACACCGACAGCAACACAAGGACTTACATCTTACACCGACAGCAAGACAAGGACATACATCGTACACCGACAGCAACACAAGGAGATACATCTTACACTGACAGCTACACAAGAATACACATCTTACAACGACGGCTACACAAGGACATGTATCTTACACCGACAGCAACACAATACACATGTCTTACACTGACATAAACACAAAGACATTCAGCTTACACCGACAGCAACAAAATATGTACATCTTACACTGACAGAAACACAAGGACATACATCTTACTCCGATAACAACAAGAGGATATACTTCTTACACAGACAGCAACACACACATACATCCTTTACCAACAGCAACACAAGGACATACTTCTTACACCGACAGCAACAAAAGGACAAATATCTTTCCCCGAAAGCAACACAAGGACATGTATCTTACACCGACAGCAGCACAAGGACATACATCTTACACCTACAGCAACACAATAACATATATCTTAAGCCGATAGCAACGCAAGGACATACATCTTACATCTATAGCAACACAATGACATTTATCACACACCGACAGCAACACAAGGACATACATCTTACACTGATAACAACACATGGACGTACATCATACACCAACAGTTAAACAATGATATATATCTTAAATCGACAGCTACACAATCTTACACCGAGAGTAACACAAGGACATAAGTCTTACACCGACAGCAACTCAAGGGCATACATCTTACACCGATAGCAACACAGGGAGATGCATCTTACACCGACAGCAAGAAAAGTACATACATCTTATACCGACAGCAACACAATTACATACGTCTCACACCAACAGTAGCACAAGGACATACATCTTACAACGACAGCAACACAATACATAGATTTTACACTGACAGCAAGACAAGGACATACATCTTACACCGACAACAATACAAGGATATACATCTTACACCGAAAGCAACACAAGGACATACATCTTTCACCGACAGCAACACCAGGACTTATATCTTACACCGAGAGCAACACAAGGACTTTCATATTACACCGACAGCAAGACAAGGACATACATCATACACCGACAGCACCACAAGGTCATACATCTTACACGGACAGCTACACAAGGATACACATCTTACAACGACAGCTACATATGGATATATATTTTACACCGACAGGAGCACAATACATACGTCTTACACTGACAGAAACACAAAGACATACATCTCACACCGACAGCAACACAAGATGTACATCTTACACAGACAGAAACACAAGGACATACATCTTACTCCGACAGCAACACAAGGATATAAATCTTACACAGACAGCAACACAGACATACAACTTTCACCGACAACAAAACAAGGATATACTTCTTACACCGACAGCAACAAAAGGACAAACATCTTTCACCGAAAGCAACACAAGGACATGTATCTTACACCGACAGCAACACAATGACATACATCGTACACCAACAGCAACACAATAACATATATCTTACATCGATAGCAACACAAGGACATATATCATACACCTAGAGCAACACAATGACATTCATCTTACACCGACAGCAACTCAAGGACATACATCTTACACCGATAGCAACACAGGGAGATGCATCTTACACCGACAGCAAGAAAAGGACATACATCTTATACCGGCAGCAACAGAATTACAGACATCTGTCACCAACAGTAGCACAAGGACATACATCTTACATCGACAGCAACATGATACATAAATTTTACAGAGACAGCAAGACAAAGACATACATCTTACACCGACAGCAACACAAGGATATACATCTTACACAGACAGCAACACAAGAATATACACATTTCACCGACAGCAACACCAGCACTTATATCTTACACCGACAGCAACACAAGGACTTACATCTCACACTGACAGCATGACAAGGACATACATCGTACACTGACAGCACCACAAGGACATACATCTTACACCGACAGCTACATAAGGATACACATCTTACAACGACAGCTACACGAGGACATATATCTTACACCGACAGGAACACAATACATGCGTCTTACACTGACAGAAACAAAAAGACATACATCTTACACCGACAGCAACACAATATGTACATCTTACACTGACAGAAACACAAGGACATACATCTTACTCCGACAGCAACACAAGGATATACATCATACACAGACAGCAACACAGACATACATCTTTCACCGACAGCAACACAAGGACATACATCTTACTCCGACAGCAACAAAGGAACAAACGTCTTTCACCGAAAGCAACACAAGGACATGTATCTTACACCGACAGCACCACAATGACATACATCTTACACCGACAGCAACACAATAACATATATCGTACATCGATAGCAACATAAGGACATACATCATGCACCTACAGCAACACAATAACATTCATCTCACACCGACGGCAACACAAGGACACACATCTTACACTGATAACAACACATAGACATACATCATACACCAACAATTAAACAAGGATATATATCTTAAATCGACAGCTACACAAGGACATAAATCTTACACCAAGAGTAACACAAGGACATTAATCTTACACCGACAGCAAAAAAAGGGCATACATCTTACACCGATAGCAGCACAAGGACATACATCTTACACCGACAGCAACACAGGGAGATGCATCTTACACCGACAGCATGAAAAGGACATACATCTTATACCGACAGCAACAAATTACATACATCTCACACCAACAGCAGGACAACACATACACTTACACCGACTGCAACACAACACATAAATTTTACACGGACAGCAAGACAAGGACATACATCTTACACCGACAACAATACAAGGATATACATCTTACACAGACAGCAACACAAGAACATACATCTCTCACCGACGGCAACACCAGGACTTATATCTTACACCGATAGCAACACAAGGACTTACATCTTACACCGACAGCTACACAAGGATATACATCTTACAACGACAGCTACACAAGGACATATGTCTTACACCGACAGCAACACAATACATACGTCTTACACTGACAGAAACACAAAGACATACATCTTACACCGACAGCATCACAATATATACATCTTACACTGACAGAAAGACAAGTACATACATTTTACTCCTACAGCAACAGAAGGATATACATCTTACACAGACAGCGACACAGACATACATCTTTCACCGACAGCAACACAAGGACATACTTGTTACACCGACAGAAACAAAAGGACAAACATCTGTAACCGAAAGCAACACAAGAACATACATCTTATACCAACAGCAACACAAGGAAATACATCTTACACCGACAGTAACATAATGACATATATCTTACACCGACATGAACACAAATACATACATCTAACACGAACAGCAACACAAGGACATATATCTTACACCGACAGCAGCACAAGTACATATATCTTACACCGACAGCAACACAAGGCCATGCATCTTATACAGACAGAAATACATGGGCATACATCTTACATCGACAACAACACAATCAATCACATCTCACATCGACAGCAACAAAGAGACACATATCTTACAACGACATCAACAAAAAGACATATTTCTTACACCGACAGCAACACAAGAACATACATTTTACACCGATAGCATCACAAGAAGATGCATCTTACACAGACATCAACACTAGCACATGTATCCTACATCGACAGCAACACAAGGACACATACCTTGCACCGACTGGAATACATGGACATACTTCTTACATCGACAGCAACACAATGATTTACATCTCACATCAAGAGCAACAAAAGGACATCCATCTTATACCAACAGCAACACAAGGACATGCATCTTACGCCGACAGCAACACAAGGACATAAATCTTACACCAACATCAGCAAAAGGGCATACATCTTACACCGACAGCAACACAAAGCCATGCATCTTACACCAACAACAACACAAGGACATATATCTTGTACCGACATCAGCACAGGGACATACATCTTACACCGACAGCAACACAAAGCCATACATCTTACACCGACAACAACAAAAGGACATCCATCTTACACAGACAGCAACGGAAGGACATATATATCTCACACCGACAGCAACACAAGGACATATATCTTCCACCGACAGCAACACAAAGACATACATTTTACACCGACAGCAAAGAAAGCACCTACAGCAACAAAAGGAGAAACATCTTCACCGAAAGCAACACAAGAACATACATCTTACACCAACAGCAACACAAGGAGATACATCTTACACCGACAGCAACATAAGGATATATATTTTACACCGACAACAACACAAATACATGCATCTAACACCATCAGCAGCACAAGGTCATATATCTTACACCGCCAGCAGCACAAGTATATATATCTTACACCGACAGCAACAGAAGGCCATGCATCTTACACAGACAAAAACACCGAGACATACATCTTACACGGACGAAAACACCGAGACATACATCTAACACCGACAGCAACACAAGGACACACATGTTACACCGACATGATATATATATCTTACAACGACAACTACACAAGGAGGTACATCTTACAACAAGAGCAACACAAGGAATACACTGACAGCAACACAAGGACATACCTCTTACACCGAACGTAAAACAATACCTATATCTTACACTGACTGCAACACAAGGAAATACATCTTACACCGACAGCAACACGAAGATATACATCTTACACAGACAGTAACACAAGGACGCATAATCTTTCACCGAAAGTAACACAACGACTTACACCTTAGACCATTAGCAATACAAGTTCATACATCTTACACGGAAAACAATACAAATACATACCACCTTACACCGACATCAACAAAAAGACATACATCTCACACCGACAGCAACTCAAAGACATGCATCTTACACCGACAGCAACACAAGGATATACTTCTGACACAGACAGCAACACAAGGACATATGATCTTTCACCGACAGCAACACAAGGACTTATATGTTACACTATTAGCAACACAAAGTCATACATCTTACAACGACAAAAACACAATGACATACATCGTACACAGACAGAAAGAAAAGGACATACATCTCACACTGACAGCAACACAAGGACATACATCGTACACCGACAGTATCACAAGGACATAAATCTTACACTTACACCAATACAATGATATACATCTTACACCGACAGGAACACAAGGACATAAATCTTAAACCGACAGCAACGCAAAGACATACATTTTGCACCGATTGCTACACAAGGACATATATTTTACAACGACAAGTACACAAGGACTCACCTCCTACAACGACAGCAACACAATGCATACATCTCACACTGAGCAACACAAGTACATACATATTATACCGACAGCAACACAATACACGCATCTTACGCTGACTGCAACACAAGGAATACATCTTTCACCGACAGCAACACAAGGATATACATCTTACACAGACAGCAACACAAGGACGTATGCAGAGACAGCAACACAAGGACTTACATCTTCCACCATTAGCAACAGAGACTTATACATCTCACACCGACAACAATACAATGACATATTTCTTACACTGGCAGCAACAAAAGGACGTACATCTCACACCGACAGCTACAAAAGGACATACATCTTACACTGATAGCAACACAAGGACTTACATCTTGCACCGAAATCTACACAAGGACCTACATCTTACACCGACAACAACACAAGGACATACATCTAACAATGACAACAGCACAAGGATATACCTCTTACGCCGACAGCTACACAAGATATACATCTTACAAAGACAGCTACCCAAGGACATAATCTTACAACGACAGCAACACAAGGATATAATCTTACACCACAGCAACACAAGAACATACATCTTACATTGAAAGCAACATAAGGACACACATCTCACACCGACAGCACCACAAGGGCCTACATTTTACACCGACAGCAACACAAGGACATACTTCTTACACCTAGAGCAACAAAAGGCCATACATCTTACACGAACAGCAACACAAGGACATACATCTTAAACCGACAGCAACACATATAGATGCACCTTACACCGACAGCAACTCATGGATATACATTTGACACCGACAGGAACACAAGGACATACATCTCACACTGACAGCATCACAGGGGCATACATCTTACAACGGCATCAACACAAGGACATACATCTTACAGCGACAGCAAAACAAGGATATTCATCTTACACTGACAGCAACACAAGGACATACATCTTACACCGACAGCAACCCATGGAAATACATCTTACACAGATAGCGAAACAAAGCCATACATCTTACACAAACAGTACACAAGGCTATATTTCTTGTACCGACAGCTACACAAGGACATACATCCTACACCGACAGCAACACAAGGACATACATTTTACACCGACAGCAACACAAGAACATACATCTTACACCGACAGCAACACAAGGACATACATCTTACACCTACAGTAACGCAAGTACATGCTTCTTACACCGACAGCAACACAAGGACATACATCTTACATCGACAGCAGTACAAGGAGATACATCTTATACCGACAGCAACATAATGATTTACATATCATACCCACAGTAACACAAGGACATACATCTTACAACAATAGCAACACAAGGACATAAATCTTAATCCGACAGCAAACCAAGGATATACATCTTACACCGACAGCTTCACAAGGATATACATTTTACACCGACAATTACACAAGGACATACATCTTACACTTACACCAATACAATGATATACATCTTACGCCGACAGCAACATAAGAACATATATCTTACAAAGACAGCAACACAAGGAAATATATCTTACACCGACAGCAACAAAAGAACATACATATTACACATAGAGCAAGACAAGGACATACATCTTACATCTATAGCTACATAAGGACATACATCTTACACCAACACCAACACAAGAACATATATCTTACACCGACAACTACACAAGGATATATATCTTACAACGACATCAACAAAAGGTCATACATCTGACACAGATAGCAACACAAAGACATACATCTTTCACCAACAGCTACACAAGGATATATATCTTTCATCGACAGATACAAAAGGACATATATCTTGCACCGACAGCAACAGAAAATATACATCTTACATCTTACATCTTACCCTCAACAACACAATTATATACATCTTACATCGACAGCAACACAAGAACATACATCTTACACCGACAGCAACACAAGGACATATATCTTACACTGACAGCAACAAAAGGACACACCTCTCACACCGACAGCAATACAAGGACATACATCTCAAACCGGCAGTAGAAGAATGACATCCATCTTTCACTGACAACAATACAAGGACGTATATCCTACACCGAAAGCAACACAAGGACATACATCTTACACCGACGCAACATACGGATATACGTTACACAGACAGCAACGTAAGGACATACATCTTTAACAGACAGCAACACAAAGACATACATCTTACACTGACAGCAACACAAGAACTTACATCTTCCACCGACAGCAACACAACGATATACATCTTACTTTGACAACAACACAAAGACATACATCTAACACAGACAGCAACACAAGGACATACATCTTATACCTTACAACAACAGCTACACTAGGACTTAAATCTTACTACGACAGCAACGCAATACATACATCTTACACTGACAGCAACACAATACATACATCTTACACTGACTGCAACACAACGACATACATCTTGCACCGACAGCAACACAATACATACATCTTACACAGACAACAACACAAGGACATATGATCTTTCACCGACAGCAACACAAGGACTTACATCTTACACCATCAGCAATACAAAGTCATACATCTTACACCGACAACAATACAGTGACACATCTTACACTGACAGCAACAAAAGAACATACATTCCACACCGAAAGCAACACAAGGACATACATCTAACACCGACAGCAAAAGAAGGATATACATCTTACATCGACAGCAACACAAGGACATACATCTTACACCGACAGCAACCCAAGGACATATATCTTACACCGAAAGCAAAACAAAGACATACATCTTACACCAACAGCAACACAAGAACATACATCTTACACCGACAGCAACACAAGAACATACATCATACACCGACAGCAACACAAGGACATACATCTTACACCAACAGCAACGCAAGTATATACTTCTTACACCAAGGGCAACACAAGGATATGCATCTTACACCGACAGCAATACAAGGAGATACAGCTTACACCGACAGCAACATAAGGATTTACATATCACACCGACAGCAACACAAGGATATACATCTTACACCGACAGCTACACAAGGATATATATCTTTCAACGACAGCTACTCAAGGACTTATATCTTACAACGACAGTAACACAATACAAATATCTTACACTGACTGCAACACAAGGAAATAAATCTTACACCGACAGCAAGACAAGGATGTACATCTTACAGAGACACCAACACACAGATATATGATCGTTCACCGACGGCAACACAAAGACTTACATCTTATACCATTAGCGACAGAAAGTAATACAACTTACACCGACAACAATACAATGACATACATCTTACAATGACAGCAACAAAAGGACGTATATCTCACACCGACAGCTACAAAAGGACATACATCCTCCACTGATAGCAACACAAGGACATACATCTTACATCGAGATCTACACAAGGACATACATCTTACACCGACAGCAACACAAGGACACACATCTTACACTGACAGGAACACAAGCATATACACCTTACCACTACAGCTACACAAGGATATACATCTTACAACGACAGCTACACAAGGAAATACATCTTACACCGACAGCAACACAAGGACATAATCTTACAATGACAGCAACATAAGAACATGCATCTTACACCGACAGCAACACAAGGACACGCATGTCACACCGACAGCAACACAAGGACATACATCTTACACCGACAGCAACACAAGGACATATATCTTACACCGACAACAACACAAGGAGATGCACCTTACACCGACAAAAACCAAAGGACATATATCTTTCAACGACATGGACAGAAGGACATATATCTTTCAACGACATGGACAGAAGGACATATATCTTACACCGACAGCAACACACATATATACATCTTACATCGACAGCAACACACAGGTATACATCTTACACCGACAGCAACACAAGGACATACATCTTACACCGACAGCAAAATAAGGATATACATCTTACAGTGACAGCAACATAAGGACATACATCTTACACCGACAGGAACACAAGGACATATTTATTACGTGGACTGCAACACAAGGAAATACATCTTACACCATCAGCAACACAAGTATATGCCTCTTACACCGACATCAACACAAGGACATAAAACTTACACCGACAGCAACACATGGAGATACATCTTACACCGAGAGCAACATAAGGTTTTGCATATCACACCGACAGCAACACAAGGACATACGCCTTATATCAAGAGCAACACAAGGACATGCATTTTACACCGACAGGAACACAAGGAAATATATCTTACACCGACAGCAACACAAGGCCATACATCCTACACCAACAGCCACACAAGGACATTCATCTTACAACCATAGCAACACAAGAACATGCATCTTACACCGACAGCAGCACAAACATATACATCTTATACCGAAAGCTACAGAAGGATATACATCTTACACCGACAAGGACATACATCTTACACCAACACCAACACAATGACATACATATTACACCGACAGCAACATAAGAACATATATCTTACAACGACAGCAACACAAGGAAATAAATCTTACACCGACAGCACCACAAGAACATATGTCTTACACCGATAGCAAGACAAAGACATACATCTTGCATCTATAGCTACAAAAAGACATACATCTTACACCGACAGCAACACAAGTACATATAGCTTACACGGACAACTACAAAAGGATATACATCTTACTCCGACAGCAACACAAGGTTGTACATCTTACACCGACAGGAACACAAAGATATATATCTT
Source organism: Panulirus versicolor (assembly GCA_032361705.1). Lineage (NCBI taxonomy): Eukaryota > Metazoa > Arthropoda > Malacostraca > Decapoda > Palinuridae > Panulirus > Panulirus versicolor. The sequence continues at coordinate 8,002 of JAUUDZ010024539.1, read as the reverse complement.
ACAACGCTAGCTACACAAAGACATACATGTTACACCAACAGCTACACAAGGATATATATCTTACACCGACAGCAATACAAGGACATATATCTTACACCGACAGCAACACAAGGACATACATCTTATACCGTAAGCAACACAAGTGCATACATCTTATATCGACAGCAACACAAGAACATACATCTTGCACCGACAGTAACACAAAGACATACATCTCACACAGACAGTAGCAGGAGGACCTACATCTTACACTGACAGCAATACAAGGACATATATCTTACACCAACAGCAACACAAGGACATGCATCTTACACCGACAGCAAGACAAGGATATTGATCTTACACTGACAGCAACACAAGGACATACATCTTTCACCAACGGCAACACATGGACATACATCTTATACCGACAGAAACACAAGGACTTACATCTTCCACCGACAGCAACACGACGACATGCATCTTACACCGACAGCAACACAAGAATGTACATTTACACCAACAACAACACAAGGACATGCATCTTAAACCGACAACAATACAATGATATACATCTTACAACGACAAATAGACAAGGACATACATCTTACACCGACAACAACACAATTCCTACATCTTACAGTGACAGCAACACAAAGACATATATCTTAAACTGACAGCAACATAATTATACATCTTACACTAACAGCAACGCAACGACACATCTTACATCGACAGTAACACATGGATATCCATACATATAGACAGCAACACAAGGACATATAATCTTTCAGCGACAACAACACAAGGCCATACATCTTACACCGATAACAACACAAGGACATACATCTTACACCGACAGCAATACAATGACATACATCTTACACCGACAGCAACACAAGGACGCATATCTAACACTGAAAGCAACACAAGGATATATATCTTACACCGACAGCAAACACAAGGACATACGTCGCACACCGACAGCAACACAAGGACATAAATCTTACACCAACAGCAGCACAAGAACATACATGTTACACCGACAACAACATAAGGACATATATCTTAAACCGACAGCAACACAAGGTCACACATTTTACATCGATAGCAACATATAGAGATACATCTTACACCAACAGCTACAAAAGGATATATATATCTTTCACCGACAGCTACACAAGGACATACATTTTACACCGACAGTAACAAAAGGACATACATCTTACACCGACAGCATACATCTTACACTGACAGCAATACAAGGACATACATTCTACATCGACAGCAAAACAGTGACATACATCTTACACCGACAGGAACACAATACATGCATCTTACACTGGCAGTAACACAAGGACATACATCTTACACCGAAAGGAACACAAGGATAATCATCTTACACTGCCAGCAACATAAGAACATACATCTTTCACCGAAAGCAACACAAAGACATAAACCTTACACCGACAGCAACACAAGGACATACATCTTACACCGACAGCAACACAAGGACATATATGTTACATCGAAAGCAACACAAGAAAATACATCTTACACCGACAGCAACACAAAAACATACATCTTACACTGACAGCAACACATGGACGCACATCTTACACCGACAAGAACAGGAGGGCAAACATCTTACAGCGACAGCAACACAAGGACATATATCTTGCACCGACAGCAGCACAAGGACATAAATCTTACACGACAGCAACACAAGGACATACAGATTACATCGACAGCAACAGAAGGAGATGCATCTTAAACCGACAACAACAAAAGGATATACATCTTACACCGACAGCAACACAAGGATATACATCTCACGCCGACAGTAGCACAAGGTCATACATCTTACACTGACAGCAATACAATGGCATATATTCTACATCGACAGCAAAACAGAGATATATATCTTACACCGACAGCAACACAATACATGCATCTTACACTGGCAGTAACACAAGCACATACATCTTACACCGACAGCAACACAAGGTTATTCATCTTACACTGTCTGCGACACAAGAACATACATCTTTCACCGACAGCAACACAAAGACATAGATCTTAAACCGACATCAACACAAGGACATACACTTTACACCGACAGCTATAAAGGATATACATCTTACAACGACAGCTGCACAGGGACATAGATCTCACACTGACAGAAACACGACACGTACTTCTTACACTGACAGCAACACAAGGACATACATCTTACACCGACAGCAACATAATATATACATCTTAATCTGACTGCAATGCAAGGATATACATCTTACACCGACAGCAACACTAGGATATACATATCACGCAGATAGCAACACAATGACATACATCTTCCACCGAAAGCAACACAAGGACGTGCATCTCACACCGACAGCAACACAAGGACATACATCTTACAACGATAGGAAACACAACGACATACATCGCTCACCAACAAGCAACACAAAGACATATGTCTTACACCGACTTCAACACAAGAACATATATCTTACAAAGACAGCAACATAAGGACATACATGTTAAACCGACAGTAACACTAAGACATACATCTTACACCGATAGCTACACAAGGACATATATCTTACACCGACAGCTACACAAGGAAATACATCTTGCACCTACAGATACACAAGGATAAGCATCTTATAACGACAGCTAAACAAGGACATACATCTTACACCGACAGCAACACAAGGACATAATCTTACACCGACAGCAACACATGAACATATATCTTACACCGACAGATACACAAGGACACACATCTCACACAGAAAGCAAAACAAGGGCATACATTTTACACCGACAGCAACAAAAGGCCATACATCTTACACCGACAGCAATGCAAGGACATATATCTTACACCGACAGGAACACAAGGAGATGCATGTTACACCGACATCAACACAAGGATATACATCTTTCACCGACAGGAATACAAGGATATACATCTTACACCGACAGCAACACAAGGATATAGATCTCATAACGACAGCATCACAAGGGCATACATCTTACACCGACAGGAACACAAGGATATACGTCTTACACCGACAGCAAAACAAGAATATACATCTTACACCGACAGTAACACTAGGACATACAACTTACACCAACAGCAACACAAGAACATACATCTTACACCGACAGCAACACAAGGATATATATTTTACACCGACAGCAGCACAAGGACATACATCTTACACCAACAGCAACACAAGGATATGCTTCCTACACCGACAGCAACACAGAGATATAAATCTTACACCGACGACAATGCAAGGAGATATATCTTACACAGAAAGCAACATAAGGATTACATATCACACCGATAGGAACACATGGATATACATCTGACACCGACAGGAACACAAGGACATAAATCTCACACTAAAAGCATCACAAGGGCATACATCCTACACCGTATCAACACAAGGACATACATCTTGCACCAACAGCAGAAGAAGGATATTCATCTTACACTGAGAGTAACACAAGGACATGCATCTTAAACAGACAGCAACCCAAGGACATACATCTCACACCTATGACAAAACAAAGACATACATCTTACACAAACAGCTACACAAAGATATATGTCTTACACCGTCAGCTACAAAAGGACATGCATCTTACACCGACATCAACACAAGGACATACATCTTACACCGATAGCAACACAAGAACATTCATCTTACACCGACAGCAACACAAGGACATACATCTTACACAAACAGTAACGCAAGTATAAGCTTCTTACACCGACAGCAACACAAGGACATACATCTTACACCGACAGCAGTACAAGGAGATACATGTTACACCGACAGCAACATAAAGATTTACATATCACACCCACAGCAACACAAGGACATACATCTTATAGCAAGGCCATACATCCTACACCAAAAGCCACACAAGGACATATATCTTACAACAATAGCAACACAAGGACATACATCTTACACCGACAGCAGCCCAAGGATATACATCTTACACCGAGAGCTTCACAAGGATATACATCTTACACCGACAGCAACACAAGGGCATACATCTTACACAAACAGCAACATAAGAACATATAACTTACGACGACAGCAACACAAGGAAATACATCTTACACCGACAGCAACACAAGAACATACATTTTACCCCGAGAGTAAGACAAGGACATACATCTTACATCTATAGCTACATATGGACATACATCTTATACTAACAGCAGCACAAGAACATATATCTTACACCGACAACTACACAAGGATATATATCTCACACCGACAGCAACACAAGGACATACATCTTACACGGACATCAGCACAAGGACATACATCTTACACCGATACCAAAACAAAGACATATATCTTAAACCAACGGCTACAAAAGGACATATATCTTACACCGACAGCTACACAAAGACATACATCTTACACCGACAGCAACAGAAGGTTATACATCATACACTCTCAGTAACACAAGTACATACATCTTGCATCGACGGCAACACAAGAACATACATCTTACACCGACGGCAGCACAAGGATATGCATCTTACAATGACAGCAACACAAGGACATACATCTCACACCGACAGCAATACAAGGACATACATCTCAAACCTACAGTAGCAGAAGGACATCCATCTTACACTGACAGCAATACAAGGACGTATATCTTACACCGATAGCAACACAAGGACATAATCTTACACCGACAGCAACAAAAGGATATACATCTTACACAGACAGCAACACATGGACATTAATCTTTAACAGACAACATCACAAAGACATACATATTATACCGACAGCAACACAAGAACTTACATCTTACACCGACAGCAGCACAAGGATATATATCTTACACAAACAACAACACAAAGACGTACATCTAACACCGACGGCAACACAAGGACATACATCTTACACCGACAGCTACACAAGGATATATATCTTACAACGACAGCTACACAAGGACTTAAATCTTACAACGACATGAACACAATACATACATCTTACACTGACAGCAACACAATACATACATCTTACACTGACTGCAACACAATGAAATACATCTTACTCCGACAGCAACACAGGGATATACATCTTAAACAGACAGCAACACAAGGACATATGATCTTTCACCGACAGCAACATAAGGACTTACACCTTACACCATCAGCAACACAAAGTCATACATCTTACACCGACAACAATACAATGACATTCTTCTTACACTGACAGCAACAAAAGGACATAAATCTCACACCGAAAGGAACACAAGGACTTATATCTTACACCGATAGCAAACACAAGGATATACATCGTACAGCGACAGCATCAAAAGGATATAGATCTTACATCGACAGCTAAACAAGAACATACATCTTACACCGAGAGGAACACATGGACATATATCTTAAACCGACAGGAACACAAGGACATACATCTTACACCGACAGGAAACAAGGATATTCATCTTACACCGACAGGAACACAGGGATATACATCTTACCACTACAGCTACACAAGGATATACACCTTACAACGACAGCCACACAAGGACATACATCTTACACCAACAGCAATACAAGGACTTACATCTTACACCATTAGCAACAGAAAGTCATACATCTTACACCAACAACAATGCAATGACATATATCTTACACGACAGCTACACAAGGATATACATCTTACTCCGACAGCAACACAAGGACATATATCTTACACCGACAGGAACACAAGGATATACATCTTACCACTACAGCTACACAAGGATATACATCTTACAACGACAGCCACACAAGGACATACATCTTACACCAACAGCAACAAAAGGACATAATCTTACACTGAGAGCAACATAGGAACATCCATCTTACACCGACAGCAACACAAGGACACACACCTCACACTGACAGCAACACAAGGGCATACATCCTACACCGACAAGAACACAATGACATACATCTTACACCGACAGCAACAAAAGACCATAAATCTTACACCGACAGCAACAAAAGAATATGCATCTTAAACCGACAGCAACACAAGGAGATGCATCTTACACCGAGAGCAACACAAGGACATATGTCTTTGACCGACGTGAACGGAAGGACATATATCTTACACCGACAGCAACACACGGATATACTTCTTACACCGACAGCAACACAAGGTCATACATCTCACACTAACAGCATCACAAGGGCATACATCTTACACAGACGGCAACACAAGGACATATATCTTACACCGACAGCAAAACACGGATATACATCTTACACCAACAGCAACATAAGGATATACATCTTACACCGTCAGTAACACAAGAACATATATCTTTCGCCGATAGCAACACAAGGACATACATCTTACACCCTCAGAAACAAGAGTATATGCTTCTTACACCGTCATCGACACAGGGACATACAACTTACACCGACAACAATAAAAGGAGATGCATCTTTCACCGACAGTAACAAAAGGATTTAAATATCACACCGACAGCAACACAAGGACATACATCTTAAACCAAAAGCAACACAAGGACATGCATCTTACACCCACAAGAACAGAAGGACATATATCTTACACCGACAGCAATACAAGGATATACATCCTACACCAACAGCCACACAAGGACATACTTCTTACAACCATAGTAACACAAGGATAAACATATTACACCGACAGCAGCACAAAGATATAAATTTTACAACGACAGCTACACAATGATATACATGTAACACCGACAGTTACACAAGGACATATATCTTACACCGACAGCAACACAATGACATACATCTTATACCAAGAGCAACATAACATATATCGTACAACGACAGCAACACAAGGAAATGAATCTTACACCGACAGCACATCAAGAACATACATCTTACACCGAAAACAAGACAAGGACATACATCTTACATCTCTAGCTACAAAAGGACATACATCTTAAACCGACAGCAACACAAGAACACATATCTTAAACCGACAGCAACACAAGAACACATATCTTACACCGACAACTACACAAGGATATACATCTTACTCCAAGATCAACACAAGTACAAACATCTTACATCGACAGCAACACAAGATCATACATCTTATACCGACAGTAACACAAGACATACATCTCACACCGACAGTAGCACAAGGACCTACATCTTACACTGACAGCAATACAATTACATATGTCTTACACCGACAGCAACACAAGGACTTGCATCTTACACCGACAGTAGCACAAGGATATTCATCTTACACTGACAGCAACAGGACATACATCTTTCACCGACAGCAACTTATGGACATGCATCTTACACCGACAGAAACACAAGGACTTACATCTTACACCGACAGCAACACGACGACATGTATCTTACACCGACAGCAACACAAGGACATGCATCTTTCACCGACAGCAACACAAGGACATGCATCTTACACCGACAGCTACACAAGATATACATCTTACAACGACAACTACACAAGGACATACATCTTACACTGACAGCAACACAAGACATACATATCACACTGACAGCAACACAAGGACTTATATCTTAATGACAGCAACATAATTTTATATCTTACACTGACAACAACGCAATGACATACATCTTACACCGACAGCAACACAAGGATATTCATACATATCACAGAGAGCAACACAAGGACATATAATCATTCACCAACAGCAACACAAATACATGCATCTTACACCGATAGCAAGACAAGGAGATTCATCTTACACCGACAACAATACAATGATATATATCTTACACCGACAGCAAGACAGGGACGTATATCTAAAACTGAAAGCAACTCAAGGACATGTGTCTTACACCGACAGCAAACACAAGGACATACATAGTACACCAACAGCAACACAAAGACATATATCTTACACCAACAGCAACACAAGAACATACATCTTACACCGACAGTAACATAAGGACACACATCTTAAACCGACAGCATACACA